>PVKA01030707.1:0-27054 GCA_004027165.1 Ctenomys sociabilis | reverse complement strand
AAGAAGAAGAAGAAGAAGAAGAAGAAGAAGAAGAAGAAGAAGAAGAAGAAGAAGAAGAAGAAGAAGAAGAAGAAGAAGAAGAAGAAGAAGAAGAAGAAGAAGAAGAAGAAGAAGAAGAAGAAGAAGAAGAAGAAGAAGAAGAAGAAGAAAAGAAGAAGAAGAAGAAGAAGAAGAAGAAGAAGAAGAAGAAGAAGAAGAAGAAGAAGAAGAAGAATCTGAGGTTACAACAACAGAACTATGGGTTCATAGTGCTACTCTTACCTTTATTATTAATTCTAAATAGCTTTCTAAATTCATTGATCAAACATATTTTCCTCTACTGTGTGTGTCCATTTCTGGGGCGCACAAGTCCTGATTGATACCTGCACATCTGTGAGGGTTAATCTTGTTAACCAGCCTCCCTGGATTGAAAGAAACCTAGAAAATTGGTCAAGCACACTTCTGGGTGTCCTCAGAGATGACCAGCATGTGGTGCCTGCTCTGAAGCTGGGTGGCTCATTCAGCCTGGCAGGCCAGGTGGAAGAAACACGAAGGGGAATCGGAGCACTCTCTTCCTCAGATTCTCTGAGCAGGAACAGCTTTTGCTGCTGCCATTACCTGTAAACATCAGATGCCAGATTCTTTACCCAGTGGCTCCTAGGCCTTTAACCTAGAAGGAGCTGTGTCTTATTTTAAGGCTTTCAGCTTCTTGCACTGAGAAGTTACTGGTTTTCTAGTTCTCATGCAGCTCCCATGCCTTTAATTGAACTGCTGATTACATAAGCCAACGTCAAAAATCCCTCTGTGAGTGTGTGTGGGGGGGGGGCGATGGGATTCAAGGCTTTTAAATCCTTTTGTTCTGTTTTTGTTTTAAAAAGGCTCTCACTATTCAGTCCAAGGAGGCTTTGAATTTAAATTTACTATGTAGCCTTGGCTGCCCTATGAATTGTCAAGGTCTTCACAGTTCATTAAATCATATTGTGATCCTCCTGGCTTAGCCTTTCATGTGCCAAGATTACAGAAGTATACCACTGGATGCTGAAAAAGAAAGAGGAGGAGGAGGAGGAGAAAGAAGAGGAGGAGAAGGAAGAGAAAAAGGAGGAGGGAAAAGGAGGAAGAGAAGAAGAGCAAAAGGAGGAGGAGGAGGAAAAGGAGGAGAAAGGAAAAGATAAAAGAAAGGCTTTATTAAACTAGCCAGGCTGGCCTTGAACTCATAGTCTTCTACTAGAGTCCAAGTAGCCAAGATCGCTGGGATGCACCACCAAGCTCAGCAGTTGTTTGCTTTTTACTTACTGACTCATACAAACTATAAAATAAAGTTTCCAAATAAAGTTTCTCAGTGGTGAACAGAGCAGGTATTTTCTTCCAGCTTTTGACTAGTTGGGTCACTCTTTAGGGTACTTTACTACAGAGAAAATTGTCTTTTTTATTTAATGTATTTGGAGCAGGATCTTTGCAGTTCAGACTCATAGTGATCCTCCTGTTTTCAGCTTCCCCATCACTGGGATTACAGGTGTACGCCACCACACCCAGTCTCTGTGGCCAGTTCAGTGTGTCCATCGGCAGGGCCCACACCTCATGTGGTACTGGGAATCGAACCCAGGTCCTTGGCTGGGCTAAGCAGGGGCTTTGACCACTGAGCTATCTCGTCCACCCCCACAAAGAAAATCTTTATTTGAAAGAAGTAAAATGTATCAGTCACCCTTGGGGTTGTGCTTCATGGGAAGACATAAGAAAGTTGTTCATATGGGTATTTCTATCTAGTTTACTGATCCATATAGAACTGCATCTTGGGTTTGTGTCATGGTTGATACACTGTATCAGCTTGAGTTTAGAAGTTTAAGTTAGCAGGCCAGAGTCCGCACTTTGTAAACAGCCTCATATCCTGTGCAAGATAAGGGCAAGGAGATGGTGTAAGTGTTAACAATGGATCCTGCTTTCAACCTAGGGAGGAAAAGATTTTGTGGTGCCTTCTGCTGCTCTGACCTGTTGCCCCTGTGCCAGGCCACCCTGCTTAGAGCGAGCTGATTATGAACTGCAACCTCCACAAACCCGAGAGCTAAGTAAACCTTTCCTTCCTGCATTTTATTGCATACGTTGTCTCAGCAATGAGAGACAACTAAGAGCCTGGGACTGTGGTTGTAGCTCAGTAGTGGAAATCATTTGCTTAGCCTGCGCTAGATCCTGCACCCAACCTCACTCAGCACTGCCAGCAGTGAAGCAATAAACAGGAATTTTGTCTTCAAGTGTGGAAAGGGGAGCAAATTTATGTTTTCTATATTAAATACCAGTTTTCCTCATACTCAGTTTTCCTCATACTCTTTCTTTGTCTAAGAAAATGAGTATGTGAGTAAGGAGATAAGCATTTCACCTCAGTAACCGTTGTATGAACTGGAGGCACACGGTACCACCCCTGTAAGGCCGCGGGAGGTCTGGTCTGTAATTGGCAAGGTAGCCCTCCTTGTACTGCTTTGGTGGGGAGTAAAGCAAAATTCTTGTCTATTTAGCATATCATACAAACATTAAAATGAACTCATTCGCTTTCACATGGCCTTGGTGAGAGTCTATAAGAATAACAGTAAACCACAGGCAATGTGAGGAAAAGTGTCACTTTCAAAATGATTTATCATACGTAATATGATTCTGTTTATATGAATGTCTTCTGATGTTTGGCAGCACAATGTTAGGGTTTGCCACCTTTAAGAAGCTTGCATTTGTCTTCATTATGCTAAGGTACCTTGTAATGTATGTTGTTATTGTAATAGAATATTTTCTTATTTAAAATATTAGCTACTCACTAATATCTATCTCTTCTTCAGCTCTTTGTCTAAACAGAAAATCATCTCTATACAACAAGTTAAAGTTGATTTATTTCCACACAAAAACTATTCTTTCTTTGCTTCCTTTTTTTTCTGGCATAACTGACACCAATAGGACAATGTGAAATTGATATGGACAGAACACATTATTTATTTGACCTGAATTTAATGTTTACTATTTTATTAAAAACTTTTGGCAGCTATACTTTATCATAAAACTTCTCCATTTCTTTAAATTTATTCTGTCACTCATTCTGGTAATTTATTTCACCTGTTTTCAGAATTCTTTCTCGTGTATTATAAGCAGGTTAAAGTTTTGGATCTCCCTTTTGTTTCTCCGTCAGTGATATTCCATGTTTTGTGATATGGCATTTTTTAGAATCATTCATTGCTAATGTTCATTATGATTTCTCAGAAGCACCAGTTATTTAAGCATATGTTTTTGTATTTATGAAAGGGAGGTACTTATGTTTAACCAAAGTCTATTTTAATTGAGTTAAAGTCAGGGGGCACAGTTATACGATGCCATCTTTTTAATTTGTAAAATTCAGTATTTACTCTGTGGTTTTAGTTGCTTTGTTGCTGCTGTGTTTTGATGCTTTTGCTGAGCAATAGTAGAAAGGCTTACAGAGGAGAAGTTGCCTTTCATAATTATATATGAAAATTTCCACAAGGGCTAGTCAAATAGTTCAGTGGATTAAAGCACCTGCTTAGGCAGATGCAAGGGCTGGGGGTTCGATCCCCAGGCCTGCCCTGCTGGCCCCACCCTCTGGGGCGTGCTGAGACTGCAATTGGCTTGGTGGCACACACCTATAGTCCCAGCTCTTGAAAGACTGTAAACAAGCGGTTCACTAGGAGTCCAATCTAGTAGTGAGACCCTGAACATCCTGTAGACCCTTCCCTAAAAAATACAAAAAAAAAAATCCACAAATTATTACATAGTTTATTTTAAAACATACAGATCAAGTTGTCTGGGGAGTGGTTTTGTTTTGCTTTGCTTTGTTTTTGGAGGTAGGGTCTCACTATTTAGTACAGAACCCTGAACTCCCTATGTAAGCCCAGGCTGAGCTCAAACTCAGTGATCCTCCTGCTTCAGCTTTCCAAGAACTGAGATTACAGGCATGCACCACCATGCCGGGCTTCCATAAAGATTTAAAATTATATCCTCTTATTGATTGGAAATTTTGTCTTTAGAATATTAGTTATTATTGAATAAATATGATATGGAGATTTAATGGTTTGAAACAACAATAACAATGTATTATCTCAGAGTTCTGAGTCAGGCACTGAGAGTAGTTTTGCTCAGTGTGTCTGTTTTGGAATCTGTCACAGGGTTACATTCACAATATCTCCAGAGGTGAGGCATGCAAAGATTTGCCTGGGGAAGAGGCTGTGCTGTGAAAGTGACTCACTCAACTAGGGGGCCAACTAGATCCATCTGTTAGTGAGAGGTCTTGATCCATTAAAGTAGTGCATCTCCCCAGAGCTTTCTGAGTGCCGCCAGCACCAACGCAGACCCAACAACGCTCCAAAGGTTCGAGACAGGGGCTGCATTATCTTTATAACCTAAGCGCACAAGACAAGTGTTGTCATTTCTCACATATCTGATTTTCTACGCCAGTCATGCTGGTTTATTCTAAAACTAAACTATATACAAAACATGCCAAATGGGAGAGCTGCACACAAAATACGTGAAATGCCATTGAGCCCTCTTTAAGACTGACTTCTACAAGGAGCGATATTGCATGCTTTTTCTTATACAAGAGACGTGAAATAAAAATGAAGAGCAAAGTAAAATAAGAAAAATACATGTTTTGGAAAAGGGAAGGTGACCAGGACATTGAGAGGCCTGGGAAGCACATCTCCCCAGAGCTTTCTGAATGCCCCCAGAACCACCACAGACCCAGCAACGCTCCAAAGGATCAAGATGAGGCAATTCTAATTGCCTCTAGAATTTTTATTATTTTTATCTTTTACTTTAAACATAAACCCTTTGTAATATTATCAGTGTGGTGTATCTTCCTATTTTTTGAATATTTCTCTATTTTTTATTTAGGTGTATCTATGTGAGCAATAGAACTGGAGTTGTTTCTGGTTTTTATTTTCTGTCTGACAATACCCTTTAAGTTTAAAAGGTAGTCTACAGTGTTTGTGTTTATTTTAATTACTGATCTGTTTGGATTTGTGTTTACAATCTACTACTATGTTGTTTTTTTCTTTTTCATGTATTTGGTACAGGGTCTCAACACGTAGCTCAGACTTATAGCAATCTTCCTGTTTCAGCTTCCTTAGCCCTGGGATTACAGGTGTGCACCACCCAGTTTCGGTGGCCAGCATGGCATGTGGTACTAGGGATCGAACTCCGGTCCTTGTCCTTCTCAAGCAGGCACTTAGAACACTGAGCTATCTCCCCTCACAATACTACTTGCATTTTTGTAGACCCTGTAGACCCTATCCTAAGTACAAAGACAATTTAAAAAATCCTCAATTTGTTATAATTAAAACACCACCAGAATATGGCTATACTTCACTCAATATAGTAAAATTGCTGCACATGGATTAACAATATTGGTCAAGAAAAAGAAGGGAGGGGGGAAAAAGAGTTTCAAACATCATCTCACTGAATGTTATCTTGCCTATTTTCTCTTTCTGCATGTAAGTCCATCATGCTTGTAGACATTAAAAGAAAGAATGCCACCCATGTGTTTTTTATTAAAAAAAAAAAAACAGCAACAGAATGTTATCATTTGAGTCTTCATTTTTTAGACTCAACTTAAAAGCTTTATATTTTAATTTTTTAGTACATGATCGCTGTACTAAATGATTGCATTTCTAGTGGAGCATCGGTATGTGTGCACAACACATCTTAATCTTTTCATCTTCTTTCCCTGCCTTCCCAGGTCTCTCAATCTCCTTGTCACCTTCCCTTTTCCAAAACATCTATTTTTCTTATTTTATTTTGTTCTTCATTTATATTTCAGGTCTCTTATATAAGAGAAAGCAAGGAATATTCAAGCTTGTGTATCCAATTTGCTCCACTTAACGTTATGGTCTCATGGTACATCCAGTTTCCTACAGGCGTCTTGAGTTTATTCTTTATTCTTGAACTCAAATTTTACATTTCAGCAGCCTTTATTCTTCAAAGGAAACAAAACACAGTTTCCACTGTATGTCTGTGAAATAGTGCTGTTGTCATTAATTGTGAAAAGTAGTATTAGATACTATTGGCCTCATTATGAGAAAGTTTTAACTGTGGTGAGCAGCAAAGATCCAATATTCTTCTACTATGTTGGAAACAAAATAAGAGATTCCTATGGTGCAGAGAAAGGCCAGTGACAACAAAGGAGCAAACGATGCTCTAACACTACAATGAAGATCCGTTTAGTCAAGGAACAAACACTATAGAGATGCTCTTTTGAATGAGAGACTCTGAGTTCCCAGTATTTGTTCTCAGAAATCCAAACTGCACAAATTTATAGGCACAAATGGTGAACAGTGAGCATGTAGTTTAGCTCTATTTTCTCCTTTTGAAAGTTAAAAACAACCACCTACTTAGATAATTGGAAATCGCCTGAGGAATCTTTTACATATTTGCCGTATGCAATTAACTATCAGATCTCTCACATTTTGATCTCATAATCCCTCTGTGAGCAAGCTACCTCTGCTCATTCCCTCTACCGATACCTTTGTGTAAGTTATTGTGATGTGGCACCCAGACTGCTGAACAGCAGCCAGCTGTTGTTCAACTGCCTTGCAATGACATATTCAGAATGTGACTCTTGATTAAAATATCTCCATTGGTGCTGGGGAGATAGCTCAGTGGTCTTAGTGCCCGCCTGGTGAGCACAAGTACCTGGGCTCCATCCCTGGTACTGCATGAGGTGCCAGCCTCCATGCTGGCCATCAAACCAGGCATGGTAGTGTATGCCTGTAATCCCAGCACTGGGGAGGCTGAAGCAGGAGGATCACTATGAGTCCAAGCTGCACAGCAAGACCCTGTATCGCATAAATAAATAAAAGATTTTTGAAATAAAAAAATATATCTCAATTAGCATTGGGCCGCATGGCACATGCCTGTAACCCCAGAATTTAGGAGGCTGAGACAAGGGAATGGTGACTCTGAGGCCAGCCTGGATGACACCATGATTTCAAGGCCAGCTTCATTCACGCTGGGATCTTGCCACACCTCTGGTCCCTCTGGAGTGAAGCAAAAGTGTTATCTGCTGTAACATTACCTACAAGACTCTTGTCTACCTTTTCCTACATTTTAATAATAATCTTCAAAATATTCCTTTCTCTCTTCACACAACTCCATTAGAATTCTTTCTTTTATTCAAAATCACAGTATTGTTTCCTATACCACAAGGCTTTTCATGTAAATTTCCCTATGAGGAATATTCTCTTTCCTTTTTTTTTCCATGCCAGTTTTTATTTCCTATTAATGATCACATAAATTCATACTTTTCTTGGTGAAGCCTTCTTTTCATCAGACTGTACACCTTTTGTACAGTCTTATAGTATCACATGTCATTCAAAAAATTTTGAGGGGTCTGGCCAAATAGCTCAGCAGATTACAGTGCCTGCTTAGGCAGACACAGAGGCCAGGGTTTGATCCCCTGGCTTGCTGCTCTGGTGACTGAGAATGAGCATGATGGTGCACACCTATAATTCCATCTTGTGGGAGGCTGAAAACAAGCGAATCACTATGAGTCTGATCTCTGTAATGAGAACCTGAGGGCCCTGCAGACCCTGTACTAAGATAAAAATAATAACTTTGGAGGAAGTACAGTTAATTAATCAATGTCTACATCTACTCTAGCACAAATCTCCATGAATACAGCATGAAGACATGAGCTATTGTTCATTAAAAATAGTTTATTTTTAATTATAAAATATAAGTGGAAAAAATATCATAATAAATGAAATACCAGACAATATATTGCCAAGTAATAAAGAGAACATTGTCACTTTTTTTTTTTTTTTTTGTCTTTTTGAGACAGGGTCTCACTATGCAGTTCAAGCTGGCCTTAAGCTCACTTTGTAGCTCAGGTTGGTCTCGAACTCAACAATCCGCCTGCCTCAGCCTCCCGAGTGCTGGGATTACAGGCATGTGTCACCACACCCAGCTGAGAACATTGTCACTTTGAGGAAATCCCATTTGTGCTTCTGTCCAATTATCTACCTACCTGCCATCTATCTATCTATCTATCTATCTATCTATCTATCTATCTATCTATCGATCAATCTATAGATAGATAGATAGATATCATTAAGCTGAAGTATGAATCCTTATCCTTACACTTAACATAAGCAATAGTAATATTTACTCATTATATAAAATGCATGTCTAGAGTTTCTAGCTTTCTAACTGATATAAAAGGAACAATATTCACTATATCCTTCTCGGATTTGCTTCCACCTCTTAGTGCTGCATTTCTGAGACTAAGTCCTGCTTCGTGAGCACATTACTATTCCATCTGTTCTCACTACAATGCAGTATCCCATTGTACACAAACCACTGTTTTACTCATTGCACTACTGCTGCTCATTGACATACATGTTGCTTTCTTCTATTAAAAATGTTGCCCTGACTCATAAGCTTTCTCTTATTCATGTACCAGGCTTTCCCTTAGATACATACGTAGAAAAGGAGCTGATAGCTTAGGTGTTTCATAAGTTCACTTAAATTAGTTAAATATAATCTACTTTATTTGTTATGCAAATAAATATATGAGTGCTATATTTATTTTTATGTGTTCTTAATATTCATCTAAATGAAAGAAACATATGCTTTAAAATTTAACCTATTTCATTAATATAGCCTTTCATAAAAATTGTTATCAAGGTTTACACAGGTCAGGTATGAAACTGGATCCCAAAATATTGCAATCTTTCTTTGTGCCTCATTTCTATAATGAGAACCTGCACACCTGTTATGGTAGATGCGCAATGTCACAGAACATGCAATGATCACCAGAAGGTACGATCTGATCAGCATGGTGCTGCGTGCCTACAATTCTAGAACTCTGGGAAGCTGTGGCAGGGAGATCCAAAGTTTGATCCCAGCTTGGGTAACTTGAGGTCTGAGTACTATCCCATCTCAAACTTAAAAAATAAGAAAAGAGCTGAGGTTTTAGTCTAGTGGGGAGGCCTTAGCTTCTACCCACAGGATCAAGGAGAAAAATGCACAAATAGCTAGGATATGCTATATTGCAAATTGTAGATAAGACTCACAAGCACGCTTATTACTGCCTCCCTTGAAATATAATAACAATATATTTGAACATTCACTTTAAAACATCTTTTCAAAAATTAGCTCATTGAAATAGCACCATGAGAAAGCATGTGTGCTTCAGTGGCAACTCAGCACTGGGAACTCAGTACATATCCTAGCCAGTAGTAAAATGTGAATATCACAGAGGGAAAAATCTATGTCTTGGCTCAATATTCAACAAAGAATAAAATTGTTTACATCTGTTTTGTTTTGCATTAAAAATTAATCTCTTCACCCTTCCATCCTCACCACCCGCCTGGAAATGGCATCCCAGGACAGAGTCGCAACAACTGACAGTAGCCCCACAAAGTCCTCCATGACACATTAACTGAGCTAGCCAGCATGTGCAAGTTCCACAGTACTTTGCAAATCACTAGCTCTGCTCATCTACTCTTTTCACTACACAGTGCGTTAGCCTTCAGAAAATATGGATTGTAATCATCAAGAGTTATTCTGTACTGCAAAAATATTATTACGCCTCACACCATAGCTGTAACTTTTGTGTGTCTTGGAGAGAAAATATTCACAACTGGAAAGCCCTGACAAATAAAAGTTGCTTCAAGACTACACATGACACCCTGTTGAAGAAATTTTTTTGAAGTCACTTCCTGGTTCAGAGGCAAAAGACAGGCTACACAAAGGCAGTGTCTGACTAATTTAGAAAACATTTTCCTACAAGACGATCTGAAAGGCAAATAAAACGCAGCTTAAATTCTTTCATATTTAATGTTTTCAAAATCTTATTTAAATGAAAAGTATGCTTTCAGCATTGTGCTCACCAATATAGAGTACAGCATAGGACTGTGGCGTTTGGGTGTACTTACTTGAGCTATTTACATGCACTCTGTGTTAGACATGGTGCCGGACACTATTACCAGGTGGGTTACAGGGAATAGCTAACATCAGGGGCTAACTGTCAGCAGCAACATGGGCTCAGTACTTGACAACCGTGAGCCACAGACACAGGGAGACATGTGGGCCCCAGTGGAGACTCACCTCTGCCCAGAAGCAATGGAAGAATGGAGGTACAAGGTGTTCATAACCAAAACAGCACTGGTTATAAAACACTAATCACTAAAGAACATACTTATATGAACAGATAATCATACCGTTTCATATGCAGTAAATTCCTACAAGAAAAAAAGAATCAAAGAAGTTGTGATTTGTTCAGTTTCTCGACTCAACTCTGACATGTGCTTCCCGACCATTTAATATCTCCCTTTGGAAGAGTATAATGCTCTTTACCACCTTACAAAGTACAGATAGTAATATTCATGTATAAAATAGATTTCTATTCCTTCACAATATTATGTGAACATATACATCCTAATTTTAATGGTTGGTTACTAATTTTACACCTTTGAATAAACCCAACAGAAAAAAGAGTGCAGATCCAATAAAAGTAAAGTAACCATGTTCCTGACAATTGTATTTATAAAATGAGCAGCTAAGGACTGAAAACAACCCACATGACCAGCAACAGTAAGGTGATAATTTTTGTATAGTCAATTATTGACATAGCACAGAATAAGGAAAAAGAACTAACTACTGAGGTACACAGCAATGTAGTAAAACAGGTGGAATTAATCTGTCCAGGCAGAAGCCCAATGCTAATTGTTTTGGTTTTTTTTCAGTGCTGGGTCTTGAACCCAGTACCTTCTACATGCTGAGTTCACAAATGTACTTCATAAGGAGCTATAAAATTCTAAAAACTAAAAATGTTAAAATCAGCCCATAAAACAAAAAAAAAGCACTTGATAAATTAAAAGACCTTACAGGATATTCCCCCTAAACTTAGCTTTAAAAAAAATTAACCTCAAAGCTTTATATTTAATTTGATGTTTTTCTTATCACTCAGAAATTTTACACAAATCTTACCTTAATAACCATTCAACCCTGATCCCCATAATCAAGATTTACAGAAATTTAACAATATAACATTAATTGTAGGAGCATTACTCTGTTCATATACACAATGATACTCATGTCCATGTGTGCTTCAAAGGCAATTCAGCACTGAGAACTTCATACATATCACAATGGCTAGCAAAACATGAAAATCACATGGGAAAATATTCGTATTTTGGTTCTATATTCAAAAAAACATTATTAATGTAAAAAACATATTTACATTAGTAAAAATCTGTCATTTCAATCAAAAAATAACTGTGGCCCGGTAAAATATCTTACTATCTCCACACTCCAGCACACATGGTAATATGTATGAAACTGGGCTGGCGAGATAGCTCAGCGGACCAAGTGCAGGGACCTGGATTTGATCCCCCAGCACTAGGCTCACTACCAGGGAGACTGGGTATGGTGACACACACCTGTAATCCCAGCACTGGGGAGGCTGAACACAGGAGAATCATAAATCTGAGATGTCTCTAGTGAGACCCTGTACCAAATACAATTTAAAAAGTATGAGAGCTGGCTAAATAGCTCAGTGGATTAAAGTGCCTGCAAGCAGGTTCAGGGTCCAGGTGTCCTCATCCCCCAGGACTCCTGTGCCAGTGTGCTGAGACTGCAATTGAGACTGGGTGTGGTGGCATGTGTGTGTAATCCCAGCTCTTGGGAGGCTGAACACAGGGGGATCGCTACAAATCTGATCTAGTAGTGAGATCTTGAACACCCTGTAGATTCTTTCCTAAAATACAAAAAAAAAAAAAAAAAGTATGAAACTTTCACAAAGGAACTTAATCTCAGTGATATTTTTTTTAATTTCCCTTTCTAAAATGCATCTTGTTCTTTTTATCTATCCTTAAAGTTCTTTATCTTCTCTTTCCAAGTAGAATACAACATAAAACAAATGGACCCCAGACAACTTCTACTTGTGCACACACACACACACACACACACACAGAGAGAGAGAGAAAGTGGCTTCCAGGGTCTGCACTGCCAATCATATGAAGGAATGATAAATTCATGAGGGCTCAGGCCAAGGTCCCCGTGTGCTGTGCACTGGGAAGACGAGAGAGTCACTGCGTGTGACAGCGCCAGCCACAGCACGGCACACCTAGGAGCTCACTGGAAATTACGTGCTCAGCATTTACTGAAGCACAACATTGGTGTGGATCCAGCGATTTGCAGGATTCCAAGCTCCCAGGGAGATGATCCTGTTCACTCGGGGTAGAAATCCACATGTCGGTGCTGCTTCCATAGACAATGCCTTGGGCCTCGTGGCCCACACCTGTACTCAGAGCACTCTGGGAAACTCAGGCAGGAGGATCACAAATGGAGGCCCAGCCTCTAAGGCAGCATAACAAGACTCTGTCTCAATTTTTTTTGCCAGTACTAGCGATAGAACTTGGGATCTTCCACTTGCCAGGCAGGAGCTTATGCCACTGAGCTATCTCCCCAGCCTTGTCTGTCTCAATTTTTACAAAAAAAGAAAAAAAAAAAAAAAAAAAAAAAACAAAGGCAGGAAATGCAGCTGGTGTGAAGGCCCTGGATTCAGCCCCAGTACCACCTTAATCAAGTACATGTGTCTAAATCTTAAAGGCCACACCATCAATTCCCCCAAAAGCTAACTTCTTTCACACTATTATCTTAAAATGTATTAAAGTAGAGATGGCAGGTTTCCTTTATGAGAAAATATTTTCCAGAAATTCATTTATGACTTTTAAGATATGACATTGATATAACTACACTAAAAGAACAAAACTAAGTTAAACGGTCAGAAAATTAAAATAAAAAAATTAATCCAGATAGTGGAATAAAAGAGAATGGTGTAGACTGCCTACCTTGAAAACTCTTTAGACCTAGACAAATTTAGAAGTCAGCTACTCCTGCCTAGGGGCTCTGAGCTCCTGATCTGCAATGAGGAGAAGCTGAGGTAAATTGCAGGTGTGCATGCCTATATCTCCTAATCTGAACAGCTAACTTGAAGACAACAACGTGCAATAACACAACCACTACTGAATTCCTGTTCTGTTGAATGAAGGTCTGTATCATTTCTAATATTTTTAACTTTTTAAATTCTCTTTCAAAAAGTAAAGAAGTGAACCAAATCTTGGAGATTTATTATGAGACTCAGTAATAATTTTATATTTATACTGATTATTCATTGAAATAATTGCTCTTGATACATTTGGGTAAGAAGATTACTAAAATGATTTTACTTTGTCTCTATTTAAATGTAATGTTGGTGTGAGAAAACGTAGTGCGTCTGGGGACATGACTCAGTGTGTACAGCCCTTGCCTGGCAAGTGTAAGGTCCCAAGTTTGATCCCTGGCACCAAAAAGAAAAAGAAAAAAAAACTTATACCTAGAGAGTTGATTTACAGTTCTGTTGCATACTGCTATTTTAGAATTTGAAGCTAAAGTCTTTAGTTCATTAGTAATAATCATACCATTAATCTAAACAAAAAATGTATTACAAAAATAAATTTTAGGGCCAAGGATGGTGGCACATGACTGGAATCCCAGGACAGCACTCAGAAGGCTGAGGCAAGGGGATTGCTGAAAGTTTGAGGCCAGCCTGAACTTCACAGCAAAACCTTCTCCTAGAAAACAACAACAAAAAGATTGTTTTTAGGTTATATCTGGAGTAATGCACCTGTCAGACTTTTTTACACTGTTAAACCTTTGCCCTGGTTTCCTTTTCCCTTTTGCTCTCCTGTCCTGTGTTCTAAACCTTTCTAGCAACCACTACTCAAGCATTTGCATCTGCAACCTCCCAGGTTGGAAGATTTATTCCATTGTCTCCAACTATCCATAAATATGCAATCACAGATGTACAGCTCATAGAAATTAAGACTACAGGAAGAGGATGTGTTCATGTGTGTGCAGCTGGTAGGAGGAAATGGGAGGAGCCTTGGAGGGAGAGAGTAAAAGCTCTGGGATTAAAATGAAAAAGGAGTGGGCTTCTTAGAGAACTGAGAAAATCAGGCCATGGCCAGAACCTAATAAAATAAAGGAGAATAGAGATAGCAGGGGTTGGAATGGTAGGTGCCTTATGGGTAAGAGTTCAGAGGAGAGTCTGAACTATATTTCTGTGACAATGGAAAACCAACTGGATGGTCTCAAGGGTGAGGAAGACATGTTCTTGCTTATTCTCTGAAGTCATCGTGGGAGAGAGACATGTGAAAACTGAGAGAGCCATTAATAGACCACTACTGCCGCTCTCCAGGTCACGAATAACCGCAGGTTACATCCTGTGGTACCAGGAAAAGAAAAGTTAAGTTGAAAGCTTGAGGCTCATTCAGAGATATTATTGGAAGATCTCTAATTTGCTGACAAAGAGATAAGACGTATAAGAAAAAAGACTCCTGGTGTTTGAGATTAAATAAAAAATTAAAAGATGTCTCATTTTCAATGCCTGTTTCCAATATCACAAGAGGGAGTGAAAAATCATAGGAAAAAGAATATTTCCATTTATATAAGCAGCCACTAAATACCAGATAGGATGCTGATTGGCATCTCATTTACACTGTTCAAGCCAAGCTTTTAGGAAACCCACGACTGTCAGTCGTAAGATCCCATGTTTCAGTCGAGATGGGCATGCCAAGAAATAATTTGTTCAGTTTTTTTTATCAAGGATTTCAGAAACTCAAGTCACAGAGCCAAATTCCATCCACTGAGAGTCCATACCAGGACTTGATAATTTTCTCTACATCAATGAAGCACTGTTCCTAAAATATTTATTGCAAGATGGCTAAAGTTGTAACCTACCTGATAACCCAGTCTACATGGGGTCACCGAAGTGAGCGCCTTGCTTCCAGCACCTGTGATTCGCAATTATCTGTACTGTTGGCAAAATTAGTGTTTACAAGAATGAGTCACGGAGTTTTTACTGCAATCTGGGTTGTTAGGATTCTGCCTGAGAAACTGAAGCAATATGTTTAAATGCATAACTTCAAATACAGAACCTGGCCTTTGTACTTAAAGGCTGCATGTGTTTATCTCTCTTAATCAGAGCAGAAGGGATACCACCATGAAGAGCGTTCCTGTGCATTGGCTTCCCTCCTCGTGGTTTGCCATCAGCACAGATGTCATTTTGCTATAGATCCCTTTCCAAAAAGGAATGGAGTTTGGAAGTTTCTGAACTATCTTTGTGGAAATTCAACACTTTTTACTCATACTTAACCCTGACCAATTATAGGGATGCATGATGCCCTGTACTACAACCTGGACCCAGCGGATGGTAGAAACCAGAAAGGCATTCAGAATGCTTCTCTGGGATGAGAACATAATCTCTGTTTTTCTCTCTGGGATGGGAGTGCTATTCCTTCCCAGGGCTGGGGCTCGAACTCAGGACTTACACATGCTGATGTGCACTCTACCTTTGGTCCATATCCCCAGTCTGTTTTATTTTGGTGTCACTGAGCCAAATTCTAATTTGCCTTTGGACCTATCCCAGTGTCAGCAAAGAAGATCCACTAAGCTAGCCATGAGGGGTACGTTGATCTGGTGGGTGTTGAGAAAGTAGGAGCCCTTCCAAATGTTAACATAAATGGTTTGGGTTCTAAAGGTTTGCATTGGATTCACTGAATGTACAGATTAAAATATATTCTTGAATCATCCTGTAGATAGAATATCTAAAATATATGTAATGTATATGTAAATCACTTCATGATTATCTTGCACTTCTGGACTCAACTGTGTCTCCCCTCACCCCTACACCCAACTCGCACGTTGAAGCCCTAACTTCCCAATACTGTGGAATACGACTACAGCTAAAGACAGTGCTGTTAAAGAGATAATTAAGAAAAAGTGAGATCTGATGAGACCTACCCAAGTATGACTACTGTCCTTACGAGATTAGGACACAGAGGACCCACAGACCAAGGGGTGCTGTGGGGAGAGGTCTGAGAATGTGGCCAAAGCTGTGAAGAGGCCTCCTCAGAAACCGATCTGCTGAAACCTCCATCTCAGACTTGTATGTTCTAAATAAGGAAGGGAAGAAAGGTTGAAGAGAGAGTAAGGAAATGGAATTTAAAAATTCAGTTATACCATGTACAGGTACCAAATCCCTATAATGAATAAGATCATCATGTATACCTAAAATATATCAATAAATTAATAAAAAGGAATGAACAAAATGTAATATCTAATCTCTTTGATGTATATATTTTCTTATAAATTAAAATTTATTACTGTATATCCCCTTAATGTACCACATTTTGCCAATTTCTTCTTTTTTTTTCAAGAAGTTATCACAGGGCCAGCCAAATAGTTCAGTGGATTAAAGCACCTGGAAGCAGGCATAGGGGCCAGGGGTTCAATCCCCAGGCCTGCCATGCTGGCCCCGCTCCAGGGGTGCACTGTGATGGTAATTCGGACTGAGCATGGTGGTGCGCACCTGTAATCCCAGCTCTTGGAGGCTATAAACAGGCAGATCACTAGAAGTCTGATCTAGTACTGAGACCCTGAACACCCTGTAGTACTTCCCTAAAATCCAAAAACAAAAAATTACCACTAGTAGTTGTTTTGTTTCTTTTGTACTGGGACTTGAACTCAGAACCTTATGCTTGCCAGTCAAGCACTGAACTATAACCCCCACTCCCATGTTTATAGTTTAATAGTTATTCCTTTTTGTTTATTCTTTACTTTGCTTTAAATTGTCAAATTGCTTAAGGACTAGTACTTCATTTCCATAAAAACATATAAGATGGAATAATGAAAATGTAAGAAATCATTGTCAATCCTTAGGCTTTTTTATTTAACCTAAGTTTGGAATGAAGCACTTCATAACATATACAACTTAATATAAGTGTGCATATACATAAGTATAACATTAACGTACATTTTTTGGGTATGTATACACATTTGTATGCTATTATAAGTTATTTATATATGTCAACACAGTTGTGATAAACATAATTGAGATTTTTTATTTTTTCTACATATTTAATAAACTCTAGGGATTCTATTTTTATATCTCTTAAAGCATTACATGCTTTGTATATAATACTTTTTCAAAAATCTTATCTAACAAAAGTGTAACCTTTTTAACAAAAAAAAGCATTTCTATCTTAGGAATTTATTTTACTTTAAAATGTTAATTCAAACTTATCCTTTGAAGGTGAGCTCTTTCTTCTTTCTAGAAGCTTTCATATAATGCTGTGCTTCTACATAATCCTATGAGAGGCAAGATTTGCACTAATGGTGGTTAGATAGGATATTATGTCAGCTTCTAGTACTATGGACAAGCACTAGGAAAATAACAAGGTAGAAAGTATTAATTATTGAATCTTTGAAGTAATTCAGGTATAAAAAATAAGATACGCAAACAGCTACACTCTCTTTCTTTACTGATAAGAGACATATGCTATAATAATGTCTGTAAGTATAATATCATGTATGCACCTTCTATGATATGAAAACAGTTTGCAATGTATTAATTTATTAAATCCATCTTGTCAAGGTATCTTAAAACTGTCTCATTGATATCTGTACTTCAATAAAACAGAAATTAAAATAAATAAATAAATAAATAAATAAAATAAAAACATTGGGGCAGGGGCAGGGACCGGGGAGATGGCTCAGTGGAATAAGTACTTCCCTGGCAAGCACAAGGGTCTGAGGTCAAATCCCAGTTCCGAAAAAAAAAAAAAAAAAAAAAAAAAAAAAAAAAAAAAAAAAAAAAAAAAAAAAAAAAAAAAAAAAAAAAAAAAAAAAAAAAAAAAAAACCACTGGGACAAATAAAATCATTTGATACAAATAAAATAAAATAAAATGTTAATTCAGTGACACAAAATGAAATGACAGGTTTTAGATTCACTTATTTTTAAAAGTGCATTGTAGGAAACCATAATATCACTCAAAATGACCCAGGGTTTAATGTTACAGATTATGTACAACCCTGTTGTGTGCATATCCTTTTTGTCCATTACAACTTGAAGGTTTGAGACTTTCTGAGTATATATATTAAAAAGTTCTTCATGTGGATAATAATAACTTTATAAGTTATTTGTTTTAATTTTCTAAGAATCAATGCATAGACAGAAGAAAAGTATGCTCATTAAAATTCATAAGCCAAAAAGGAATGAAACAGTTTAATATGCATTATATATAGTAGGTACAAGTATACTCATATTTCCTGTTTAATGCATCCATATTTAAGATAGTTTCAGGTAGCAGAATTATTTGTTCAGGAAAGTGCTAACTAAACAAAAAAATAAATAAGATGCACTTTTGAAGTACTTCAAGTGTTTTAAATTGTAAACTTTGTTTCCTAAGAAATTTCTTGATTAATTCATAGTAAAAAAAAAACTTTAAACTAATGTCTACTTGTGATTCCTGCAAAAACAATAGTGTATGTACATTTCCAATTTTAAAAATGCTCAAAATATGTTAATTCACTGTGTAAAGTGAACAAAAATTCTTAAATTCAGAACCTTCAAGTTTAATTTTTATTTCATCAAACATAAGAACATTATATTTTTTTAATTTCTGATGTAATAAATTAGTATCAATTAAAAGTTCAATGTCAGATTTTAAAATCTACATTTACATGTCTCTGAAGTCTGTCATATTTTTGTTCAAACATAAATTATTAAATGCATTATTTTAACCTATTGGATGCTCAAATAAGTCCAGTGAAATCATGCTTATATTTCATGTAAATAAGTTATGGGATACAAAGAAAGAGAAACCTAAGGGTTGGCAGATAGCTCAGCAGATTAAAGCACCTGCTTATGCAGAGGCAGGAACTGGGTGCCATGTCAGCCCTGCCCCTGGGGCGCACTGAGATGAGGATTAAGACTGGACGTGGTGGCACACGCTTGCAATCCCAGCACTTGGGGGACTAGAAACAGGAGGATCACTACGAGTCTGACCTGTGCTGTGATATCTTGTAGACCTTGTACTAAATACATTTTTTTTAAAAAAAAAGAAACAAAAGAGGTATGAGGGCCTGGCGGGATAGCTCAATGATCTAAAGCACCTGCTTAGGCAAGTTTAGGCAAGCGCTGTGGTTGGATTTCTGGCACCACATGCTGTGCCAGCCCTGCCCTCAGTGCAGGCTCAGTAGGCAAAACAAGGAGGAGGAGGAGGACAAGGAGGAGGAGGAGGACAAGGAGGAAGAGGAGGAGGAGGAGGACAAGGAGGAAGAGGAGGAGGAAGAGAAGGAGAAGGAGAAGGAGGAGAAAAAAAATGACCTTAGTTCATTTTTAGCTTTAGAAGATACTTTGAAAATGAGTTGAGACTATCAGCACTAAACACCTTAGATATTAAACCTGTAGGAAAGAGACAGCATTGGGGCTTTCGATTTGAAAGACCCTGATTCATAGTTAGTGCTGAAATTAGGTATGGACTTTTAAGTTAGTTTGACTCCATTTCCTGAATTGCATAATGGAGTTTAAAGTACTTCATGCCTTACAGAATTACTGTAAGTGACTTAACATCCATGCAGCTCCTAGAGCCCAGCACAGAGAAAGTACCTAAGAAATGTTAACTAGCTATAGGTTAAGGAGAGTAGCAGCAGTGTGTGCATCGATTCACCAGGGACAAATTAGGGCACAAATGTTCATGTAAGTAGTCCAGATAGCAAACAATCACAATACTTCTCCTTACATCTGTTTGCCATATGCCAGATTTTAGCTGAGTAACTGCTATCTTACTCTCTGCCCAAAGCCCTACAAGTCTACTTGATTCTAAAGTCTGTACCATTTGTCTGTTTTGTTTTCTCTACTTCCCCAAATCATCTAAGTTGTATGAATTTGATAGCTAATTTGCAAATGTGCTTTTAAAGTAGCTCTGGTTTGTCCGTTTAATCTGTGGAAAAATGGCAAACTCTGCACTAGATTTGCATGGGCACTCTGCATAATACTTAAACAGCTCTTAAAACAATTTTGAAAAAATTTCACAAAAGATCTATAAATATTATCCAGTAATGTGCACAAATGTGTTCTACATGGTCAATTACCAATTCATTCTACCTTTGGGAAGAGGACATTTTTGTAATGACAATCCACACACTTGACACTGCAGTTATTCCAATTACTCTGAATTATAATCTTGTTTTTCCTTTTTCCTTTCTTTCTTTAACCATAAAAAGAATGCATGATGGTTAAAGGAGGTGAAAACTAAAACAGGAGCAAATGAAGATACTTTACAACTCTCAAGTGAGGGGAGGGAATGAGGAAGGAAGGAAGAAAAGAAGGCTCCAAATCACAAGACCTCGGGCACCTGATTTCACTCCTATTCCTGAAGTTGGCCTGAGGGGTAAGTTTTTCGGGAATGCCATGGAGAAAGGGGCCAGACAGCTGAGCAGAAAAGAGAAAACCAACCCAAGGAGAGTGTTTCAAAAGACAAGCTCAGAAGGCAACTTTAACAGTTTTATGTTAAATTTTTTTTTAAAAAAAAGAAAAACATTGGCCATGTTTTTCTCTCCAGAAATTGGCAAATACATGTAAATCTTTTTTATTCTAAGAGAACCAGCTGAAAAATAAAGGAGAACTAAAAGAAAAGTCCACAGAACCTGGAAAATTCTTGGGAATATAGGATTTTTTTGGCCAGTCGTAGATAATAACTGTCAATTGTCATTTTCAAAACACATCCCATGCACCACATTAGCAAGGCCTATACTATCTGATAAATTTCAGAGAGACTCAGTCCCTTGCCCACTGAGAAAGTGTTCTTCTAACTGTTGGCCTACCAACACAGCTGTCACTTTTTCCTCACCCTCAAGATCTCTCTGTCTCTGTCTGTGACAAAACCTCATCTCAAAACCCAAAAGCTGATATTTAATATTGACTGCTTACTTGAAAGGATCCTCTGAACTGTAAAGCTCAATTATTAAATTATTAGCACCAATATTATTATTGTATGGATATTTTTATCTATTAGCACCCATAAAAGATAGTCTAAAGTTCATAACATGACACAAAAGGCTTTTGGTACTCGGGTGTCTTTTAATTCTGGTAAACTCACCTTCTACTGTCTTTTCCTATGCTGCCACATCCTGAAGTCCCATAAAACCAACTTTTAAAAACTTACATTTGCAATTTCTGTTTCTAAGTATAGTACCACTTATTCTCTTTCTCTGGATCATGTCATACCCTTTGTATGAGATTTCATGTGGAGCGACAATATTTTCAAATTCCATATTTTATAAAGGCTTTCAAACAGCAATCTAGTTGAAGACTGTCGCAAGGTGCCCACGGCCAGCCCATTGCGACTCTGGTCCTCCCCCCCACCTTTGGGGCCGCTGTCCTCACTCACTCCTCTGGCTGCACTTCCAACCAGTGCAATATGCACGGTATCAAAATCATCCCTGATTCTTTCCCGCTTCACGTGTTCTAACCAGAAAATCATTAGCGCACTAGACCTCCCACGAAAGCTCCATGGTCTGCTCAAGCTACAAGTGACCTTCTTGTTTCTGGGTTCTCCACAGTATTATTTATGCTGATTATCACCTTATACATGTTCCTGAATATTGTGTTTTTCTTCCCAGGAGGTTGTTCGTGGTTGAGGGTGAGGACAGTGTGTTATTTATATTTACCTCCCAGGTACCTGGTACAATCTCTCTAATTCAATGCCTGTTAAACTAGTATGAAGACATCTAAAAAATAGTTTTTAAAATTACAGATTCTGCAGTCTTTGGTCAGCATAAACAGTATAAGCAATATGCCATACAGCATACAAGCCTATAGGAACAATAGTCAAAGATTCAAAAAAATTTAAAAATCAAATTACTGGGACCAGATGACACCACCTAGCATTTTTAAAGATGAGGAAATACTGTCTAGATGTCTATGTTATCTTTTTGTTATATATGTAAATGTGATGCTTCTACATTGCAACAGAGTATAGAAAAGTATCTACAACTCAACAACTGAAATGTTTGATCTAATATAATAATTTATCCCCTTAGTACTTTGAGAGTAAGAACTATTAAGCTCACTTTAGAATGTTTTCAATTAAAGCACAGAATATTAAGTAACATTTCTGCACAACATTATTGGTAAGGGGCAGAGCTGTAAGTAACACACTGGTCACAACAAATCCAAAGCTCACATTGTAAACTGCTGTACTGTACTCAGGAGACAGCACAACTAAAAGCTCCATGAAGACAGGAGCAGTCTATCTTACCCATCATTGTCCATCCTCGGCCTTCCAGAGTGCTGGGTCAGGTGCCAAAGGGCCCACAAATTCTTAAAGTCATAAGTGCTTTGATTATATAAATATAAAAATTTTGAGATAGACCAAGTCAATAAAAATTACAGCCAAAATTTATTAAATATGTACTATACGTCAAGCAGTATTTTAAGTGAATTCGCTCTTAACATAAGTACGTATTAGGTACTCAATGTATGCCAAGATCACTCCAGTTGTTTTCCATAGGTTAACATATCTAAACCTCAGACCAAGTCAAAGATAAGGAATTATAATCTCATGCTTTTCAACTGAGAAAATTGAACTTCAAAGTGCTTTGACAAGCATCCTCACTCTATATAGTAAGTAAATGGGCAAGAATATAAACCTTTTAATGAGACAATAAAGTCTGCTCTCAGCTTATATGTCATGAGGTATCCACAGCATTTCCATCCTCACGGGCTTTCATGTTCCTCATGGGCTGTTGTGTTCCTCATGATTATGAATATACCAAAAAAAAAGCAAACTAAACAAAATAAGGGGATACAAATGAAGGACCATTTTATAATATACAAAATAGGATAGATATACAACTACGTTCTCTTAATTTAATGAGAAGAGAGCTTTGTACTAAATAGTGTTTGGACAGGATATCATGTCTGCATCTTGTACTATGAATAAACACTATGAAGAGAACAACATACAATGTATTAATTATTATAACTGTCCTCTTAACCTGTTTTGAAACTGTCTCCTTGCTATTTGTTTTTCAATAAAATTAATAAAAAAGAGCAAACAAACAAATAAATAAATAAAAAGTAAACACCTTATGCATCCTCCAAAAACCATCTTGGTCCAAAGAGAGGCATTCCCAGAAACACAACATCAGATGCTATCATATAATTCTACCATCTATTACCATATATTAAACAAAAGATAGAAAGTATAGACAGCAAGGCAGGTTTACTCCCAGAGGAATACCCACTGAAAGGGCAAGATAGTGTTAAATTACAAAGTTGCTAATATAAGCACGCAAATATATACATACATGTTGCTCTTACAAATGGTATGTTAAATCAAGGGGCTGCTTGGTCTTAAATGCAATTTTGTGACTTAGAAGAATGTCTGGGCTGTACTTGAATCCCCAGCTATATCCCATATAGCATGTGACATTAGTCAATCTCTTTCTTTCTGCTTCATTTTTCCCATTTGTAAAATGAAAAGAGTATCAATACGAGCTATATACAATTATTATGAGAAATAGTTTTGAAAATGCACGTGAATTGCTTACGACAGCTCCTAGCCTGGGCAGTAAGTAAATATCAGCGTCATGCGTGGTCGTGCACATTTGCGATCCCACCATGTGAGAGACTAAGCCTTGATGATCGTGAGTTTGAGGCTAGCCTGAGCTACACAGTGAGTTTAGAATAAGGAAACCTTATCTCAAAAAATCAAAAGAAAAAAGCAAAAAGACATATGTACATACCTTTAAAGAGCTCATTCATGTGAAAGAGAAAGCCCTGACTGCATTCTCTAAGCATGAGTAGCAGGACCCACACAAAAGGTGTAAGTGCCTACCTACACTTGCTGGAGGAAGAACATGGAAAGAAACAACTCTGTCAGGATGAACCACTGCACACCTAGTTGTTGGGCTTCCTTTGAAACAACCTAAAGCTATGATACTTTACTTTAAAATTGTGTTTTCATCCCAGGAATGAAGGTGGCAAAAACAGTCATTAAGAAATACAAAGTCACAATAGTAACTACTAAACCAACCATATTCCATACATTTGCAAAATAAAATTCTCACCACATACCAATACCCTAAGTCAGATGGCCCAGGGCTGATTTATATAACTTTTAAATACTGAACACCAACATTTGACTGACGGATTTTTCAACAATACGTTGAAAACATTATGATCCAATGTTGCAAGCGCTGTCCATACACTGTGGGTACTTAGAACATTCTTTGCAGAATCTATCAAATTTAAAGTGAATGCTCCCTTGAAGCTAGCAATTCTCTTAGAATATATCTTCCACAGAACTTATGATAAGCTATGCACACTATCATGTTTGTAACCCTAAGAAATTGAAAAAAAGCAAGACTATTCAGGAAGACACTGGTACGCTGCATTGAACAGACCCACTTGAGGTAGAGGGGAGGAAGATCTTTGTCTACTGACAAAAAACTAACTGAAAAAATACTAAATAAGAAGTAAATTTCAAGACATTAATATAATCTGAAGCACTATTCAATGTTTGAAACAATGAAAGCAAAATTTCCTTGTTGTACACGTGGAGACTGGAGGGTCACAGACTCAAATCCTGAGATTAGTGAGATTAGAGGGAGATTCTTTTGATAGTTTACTAAAAGTTTCCTGTACCTTACCTGGAATTCATTGAAATAACAAAGATTTTTCAAAGAAATAGAGCACACAAAATTATTTGTATGATGGATATTAAAAATATTAGCAACCTATGAATTAGGTTTTTTCCAGTTCATTTATAGCCACAATTGTAGAATGAAATACTTGTGAGACATTAACAGACACACTTTAGAAAAAGGGCTGTACCTTGACAAAGCATGTTGAGAAAATTCCTGAATTCACCCCCATAAATAGAAGAGAAAAGGGGAAAGTAAAAGGGAAGGAAGAGAAAAAAAAAAAGAAGACAAATGGTTAATCCGTACTCTTGAAAACTGAAAAATGAGTAATTTACCAGCCCAATTACCTCTTCCTAAGGCTCACAGAGTGAGATGAAGCCCAGCACCCTTAGTCACTAACTTCAAACAGGAGACTAGGTGGCTTCAGCACAGAGATGTGCTGAGAGTAGGGATGGAGGACTAATTATTAAAAAAAAAAAAATAGTTTTAGCTAAGGTGGAGAAATCATTTAGTGATGAAAAATACACTTGAAGAAACAGAAAACTTAAAATAATCAGAAAAGCAGGAGAATGTAACTCAAGTCACAGGAACTAGTGTTATCTACCAGGCATTTAGTTTGCGGGGGGTATAACTGCCAAGTCTTGGGTTTTCGTGTTCAGTATTCGTTAGCCCTTGCACTTCCAAAATTGTTTTGACAGTCAAAGAAGAGACCTTTAGGGTCTGGGGAGGTAACTCAGTAGAATAAGCGCTTGCCTGGCAAGGGCAGGACCCTGAGTTCAATCCCCAGTCCCTCAAAAAAAAAGTGATTTGACTCGATTTTCAGACAGCTTAAAAAGCACAGAGCACCAGGTATGAATTGTTAGATTCAATTGTAAAATCTCTTCACCTGATAGCTTACTCCCATTAGAACCAAAATGATTACTACTTAACCTGCTCGTGGTTTAATTAGGCTTCCCAAAGTACTTTGCTTCCCAAAGGGAGCTAGGGCGGTTTAAATAATATACAGGGTCCAGCAACATCACCGGAAGATGACCCCACCGTGGCTCTGGGAGAGAAGGGATGGAAATGGACTTGAGTTGAGGCCATGGGTGATGAGCGTGGGTCAAGCACCTCCCCCCCACCTGCAAAGTCCAGGTCCATTCATCTGGCCGGCCTTGTCTCAGGGCCACCAAAGGAGGTGTGGGGGGCAGGGGGGCAAAAACCTCCGCCAAAGCCCCCCAGAGACCTGGGAGTCACGTGACTCGAGACGGCGTTAAAGCTTTCTCCGCACCTAAGCGAGGACGACCGTTTCGAATCCTGCTCAAGCCTGGAACAACTTCGCCCCGCAGATTCTCCAGCCCTCTCTTCCTCCTTTCACCCTAAGCCCCGCGAGGCCTCCGGGACTTGCTTTCGACACTGCCTGGCCCCGGGGCGGCTAGCGCTCGGCCCTCCTCCAGCCGCCCGAGGGGACAGGCGCGTCCGGGCCGGGACACTCACCTGCGCGGCGCCGCTCCCGGGCTCCCGCGTCGGTGTCGGTCGCAGTCAGCGGCGCCGCAGCCACCGCATCGCCCGCCCGCAGCGGGGTCCCCACCCACCCGGCAGCGGTGTCCCCAGCCGCACTTTTCCGAGTCGGGGAAGTTTGCGGAGAGCTTGGAGGTGGGGTGGGGGAGGGGCTTTGGGCGAGGAGATGGGAGGACTTTGTTGTTGTTGGTTTGTTTGTTTGTTCCCGATCTCCAGCGAAGGTTTTTGGGCCATATGCTGGGGGAACACTCGCTTTGCTCAATGGCGACGGGGCAGCGGCCTCTCACCGTCTGATCGATTTACTAAACAAACTGAAACGTGGGTGGGGATGTTAAACAGTAACCAGCAGCTTCAAAGAAAACTGAAAGCAGCAGCCAGGCCGCCACCGCCTCGCCGCGTTCATTTCCCGGTTCGCGGGCCGCAGGGCTCCTTCGGCCTCGGGGCCGGCCCGGGTCCCGCGCCCGCCGCACCGCAGCGCACGGCTGCGCACCGCACTGCAGCCCGGAGGCGCTGCGCGGGGCCCGTGCCGGGCGGCGCTCTCGGGGTCACGCCTCTTCCTGGAGGTGTGGGGGGCCACGGGGGCCCAGGGAGAAACCGGCCGACGCTGGGAGGTGGCCGCAGTTCCGCGCCCGCGGGTCCAGCAGAGGGCGGTGGTATCGCTAGAGGGGATTAGGGCGGCCCCGGGCAGCGCTGCGACGCACCGCTAGGGGACCGTGCGCAGTCTCCTGAAACTGCTCCTGGAGACTCGGGTTAGATTCTTCCCAGGTGCAGGGAACCACCTTTCCGTGCAACAGTTCTAGGAAGAGGCAAGAGACTACCTTTCCTTTCCCGGTCATCGCAGGTACCTGTGGTTTTAGGTATCAAATACATTTTTACGTGTATATCTGATGACAAACGTCCCCTTCATCTCCTGCCCAAGAGCCTTCTTTACCTGAGAATGACGCTCAGACATCCGCAGGGCTCAGCTCATCTTGATCAGGCATCGTTAACCAAGAATATAGTCGGAGCTGGGTTTCTTTTTTTTTTTTTTTTTTTTTTTTTTTTTTTTTTTTTTT
>PVKA01030706.1:0-27037 GCA_004027165.1 Ctenomys sociabilis | reverse complement strand
TATTCTGTAGTTCCTTTGTCTGTGTCATCCATGTGGATGAGTCACGGCCAATGCTTGACCAGATTGCTCTCTGTGAGAGCCTGAGAGAAAGTTTTCTCTTCATGTGATTCTCCCCAGGCACACTATAGAACTTCAATCTCTTTCCTCTGTGGCTCCACAATCTCCTTGCTCAGAAAATTTGGAGCTCACCTGAGTCTCACGATACTGCAGTACAGGTTCTCCTATGTCCTGAGTCTTCACTGACCTTGAAAGGCTAGGTCCAAAATGTTGGCTGGCCTTGTGGCCCACAATTTAAAAGAAAAGAGGTTTCTTGACTCACAGTTTCAGAGGGCTCAGTCGGTGGTCAGCTGACGCCAAGGAAGAGATGGCATGGTGTGAGGCCATGAAGGGAAAGGCTACCAGACCTATTGCAGCCAGGAGGTGGGGGCAGGACAGAGCGCCTGGGTGACAGGTGTTGGCCTCCTCCATCTGGGGCCACCTGCTTGTGGCACGTTCAGACATGCATGTGTTGATGAACCAGTCTCCTGAATCGTGCAGCACCATCATGATCCAATTACCTTCGAGAAATCCAACCTCCAAATACACAAGAATTTTGGAAGTACATTTTAGATCTAAACCACAACAAGCAAAGTTCTCTTATTATTGCCTTATTTCATGTCAAATTAGCATGGCAATGTGTCATGCATATATATATATATATATATATATATATATATTTTTTTTTTTTTTAATTTTATTTTATTTTATTTTATTTTATTTTTTCAGTGTTAAAGACTAGAGGGCTGGGAGTAGAGCTCAGGGTAGAACATGTGGTTAGCGTGCATGTGGCCTGGGTTCCATCCCTAGCACCATAAAACAAGCAAATATTCTTCATTTCCCGGTCTCAGCACCAAAACATGATGTAAAACATAATAAAGAAAAGCTGAAGCTTGATGAAACACTTTTTCCATGAATATGAGAGAGAGACAGAGAAACAGAGACAGAGACAGAGATGTTATCTAGTTTGCTTTACTAAGAAGCAGAGTCATTTACACTCAGGGACAATGCTTGGAACAGTAGAAAAGGGAGCTACCTATGCCTCAGCTGCTGGACTAGCCAGGTCTCCCCTTACCACCCACAGAGTCCTTGCCAGATGTGTGAATGTGAGTTCAAGCTGTGTTCTCATGGACATTGTTAAACATTTCTAAGTGGCTCTGTGCACCACACAGATGATTGCCTGGTCTGAGGGTCAGCAGTCAGGTGCAGTATTATAGCTTGGTTTCGCTGTCACATGGCCACCTTTCTGTCCTACTCACTTTTCTCATTGTTGAGACAAAATACCAACACTCAGATTTAAAGGAGAAAATGTTTGTTTGGGCTCACAGTTGGTAGAGGTTTCATTCCACAGTTCCCCGGTTCCAAGGCAGGTGGCATGGCAGCCGGGTATCACAGAGGAGAAACAGCCCGTGGCAGGGCAGGCAGGAGGCAGCAAAGCAGCAGTGAGCTGTGAGCAGCAAGCTTGCCCATCTCCTTCTCCTCTTATATTTTAATATAAGACTATGGTTTGGTGCCACCTACGGTGAGGCTTCCCATTATGCACATCCAGAACTGTGTTAAACCAATCAGGGACTAATCTAATCATTGCAGCTTGAATCCATATTTATGCACTTTTAATCTACATTCACACAAGCTAGATCCAGCCACTTTAGAAATCCCTATTTGTGAGTGCATGCTGCTTGGGGGAGTGAACTCAGGACCTCTGTATTGTACTACTTCCCCACCCCCTTTCCACATCTGTTTGGAGAAATGATCTCACTAAGTTGCAAATCTCCTAGGCTGGGTTCAAACTTGCGATGACGCTTCTTCTAGGATTAGATGTGAGCCACCATGCGCAGCTCTTAATGCTTTTTGATCTAAGCAGAGAGAAGAATGGCAAATTCCCAGGGGAAATTTGTGTTGGGGTCACTTGAGTTAACTGCACCAGGCTACCCAAACCAGCCAGCTTCTGTTAGACCTGCAGCCAGGTGGTCTCTCACAGGGGCCTGCACTCTCTTCAGTGTTTCTTTTTCTGTAGAATTTCTCTCTCTTTTTTTTTTTTGTCAGCTTCTTCAGTTTTACACCAGTCCTTCTCCCTTATACTCAGAATATGCCCACATTTAGAAAGAAGATTCAACTATGAAATGAGGAAGTTGAACCAGGCAGATAGACCTGGGAATCAGCAGAGTAAGAGATAAGTATAAAGATGGGAACCAAGAATCAGTGAAAAATAAAGAAAACAAATACTAAATATGCTAGCATCTGGCAATGTGTGTGACCATGTAGGGCTTAGAAATCAGCTTCACATTTATTATTTCATATTAATAATATGAAAGAGGCAGGTTACAAAGCTTAACTTCTAGGATTTTAGGAAGTGGAAGGTTCTGGAAGAGAAAAGATTCTTTCCAGGCTATGTGGCTAGAAAGGCAGCAACAGGTTTCAAGGCTCACTCTTCTGGACTCAGATCCCCTCTTCTCTCATAATAGTGGACTCTGAAGGGCTCTTCTCTGGACACCCTTCCTGAAAGCAAGTTCTGCACTCCGCCATGCTGGTCCTTGGCTGAAGAAGCGGAAAGGTGGGAAGTCAGGTGGGATCAGCACAAGGTGTCTCCACAGAAAACCATCATGGGCCGGGCATGGTGGCACATGCCTGTAATCCCAGCACTCGGGAGGCTGAGGCAGGAGGATTGTTGTGAGTTCGAGACCAGCCTGAGCTACAAAGTGAGCTTAAGGCCAGCCTGAACTGCATAGTGAGACCCTGTCTCAAAAAGACAAAAAAAAAAAAAAGAAAACCATCATGGATGATGAGAGGCCTTACCAAGTGCTCCCTGAGAGAAGGCTACAGCTCAGGAAGAGGTGTGCAGCTGTGTGGTGGCTCCAGGAGTCCCAGCTCCATTGTGCTTAGCCATGGCAGCTGCTGTCATACTTTGGGGGCCATTCTTAGTGATCTGATCTCAAAACTTCCCCAAGACAACTTTGCCCAGTCCTCATTCAGTGAGAGTCAGAGAAGACCTGGGTATCCAGAGTCTTGTGCCAAAGGAGGAAAGCTGAAAACACTGGGGTTCAGCCCCAAGAGTTTGTGCAAGAAGGAATCAAATGCCCCTGGAAGGGGAGCTGGGGAACTGAGCTGCGGGGGCATGGAATCAAATCAGTGACCCAGCCCCAGTGGTGAGAGGAAGAAATTCAGAGGTGGTTACAGTGAAGATGGAAGCCAAAAAAGGAGGTCAGGAGGTCAGGTCACCACAGCAGGGTGTCAGGGAGGCAACAGAAGGCAGCCGGCTAGGCAAGGGGTTTCTTGGGGAAGTTTGAAATTTTGCTACCATTTGTGTTAAAAAAAAAACAACAACCAGGAAATAGTGTGTGTGTGTGTGTGTGTGTGTGTGTGTGTGTATGTGTAAGGCAGCAGAAACAGTGGTTACCTTGGAGGAAGGAAATTGAGTAACGAGGGGAAAGGGTGGCAGTGAGACTTTGACTCTGAGCTCAGCACAATGTGCACCGCATGTCAAATGTTTTTTTTTTTTTTTTTTTTTCCAAAACTGTAAAACTGTAATTAAAGCAAGCTACATATGGAGCACTCAGGCTAGAGGTTGAAAATGCAGAGGGCCTTGGAAGTCACACTTCAGCCATACAGATCAGTGCATTAAACAATAGGATAAAGAATATTTCCAAGTTTGCTTCCGCCAAGTTTGCAAAACTAATGAGTTGCACAGGTATGAAAAGAGTTCCTGTCTGTTGTTTGATACCAGTGCTTGAAGGAATCAGCTTTGAAGCCCTGCACATCAGTATATCTTGCCTCCCTCCATCCATCCATCCATTCCCCCTCCCTTCCTTCCTTCCTCTCTCTCCTTTCTCTTCTTCTCCTTCTCCTCCTTCTTCTTCCTCTTCCTCTTCCTCTTCCTCTTCTTCCTCTCTCTCTCTCATCTCACAATGTTTCCAAGTGTGATCTGGAACTCCTGGGCTCAACTGCACCCCAGACAGACGTTTAAGACTCACTTTCTTTATCGGTTAAATGAAGAGCATGAAGCTGTCATGAAGAGTACATTTGATAATGTATGTTCATCCTAGTTCTAGTGCCTAGCACACAGTCAAGCACTCTGTCAATGGTAGTTGGGTTTTTTTTTTTTTTTTTTTTAGCCTTTTATGGAGTTGAACTTGGCTGGAGAAGGAGGCTGAGAAGGGGGCTGAGGGCAGCTGTCATAGGAGTCGCTGGAAATGAAGGCTGGTAGGATACAGAGAAAAAAGCAGAGAGAGAGAGCGAGCTTGGGTCCTCACTTATTTAAATAGCCACTAGAGAATCTGAGAGGGCAAATGGTGCTCAGTGTAGAAAGCACACGGGAGAGTATGTGTGTGAGGGTGTGTGTCACGAGAGAGTTTCCAGCCCTTTTAACTCCACAGTGCTCCAGGGCCACCTCTGCCCAGCACTGTCTCCTGCTGAAAAGTAACTGTGCACAAACCAGGACTCTCTGGGGACACGTCTTTCCTTTCCGCTGCCATTCCCATGGCCAGCGTGCCCTCAGCATTCCTGAGAGCTGAGTTCTCCACCTCTTTTTTCTTTTCTTGGGGCTGTGGGTCGGGTAGGGACTCAGTGTTCTACTGGCAACTCAATGCACTTTCCTTTGAGGTGTGTAAAAGAGGTCTCTTTCTGGAAGTGGCACCTCAGCAAAAGCCCCTGTTCACTCATTTCCCCTCCCCCTCCATGCCAGAAAGAAATCTAGAGGCAGAGCATAGGGTCCCCTCTTGGGGTCCTTCCCAACTTCATGATGGGCAGGCCCTGTAATGCTCCACCACTGAGGGGGAAACAGTGTGAGTTTAAAAACTCAGGTTCTGGAGCTAATTGAGTTCAAATCTTCACTCTGCCACGTACGGTAAGTTCTGTCACCTAGGGCAAATTGTGGGACTTTCTGTCTCAGCATCTGTTTGAAAAAATACTGGGGACAAAATGAGATCATCTAAACGCAGAACTGATGAGAAGCCCGGCCGAGTAGCCTGACGGTGTATGTGCGAGTGATGCTCCCAAGTATCATCCAGCGCCGCGGCAGGCGGCCTTGCAGAATGAAGGCGACTGTCCTCATCAGTCTTATTCACCGGACCTGGTACCATGAAGCTCCGGCCTTCCCCGAAAGTCAGAATGATCACAGTAAGCAAGCACTTTGAGTAGACTCAGGCCAAGACAGCCTTGCTAGTGCAGGTAAGCACACGCCGGGAGGAGGCCTCAGGAACTGTCTTAGAAAGTGGCGATAAGCATGTTTAAAGCAAGAGGAAGGGTTTTGAGGGATAAGTGGCAATGAGTCTTTTAGTGTGATGAACTTTAAAGAAAAACCCTTTTAAACATTCACCATATGGTTCAGTCAAGCCCCGTACAAGTGAGGAATACAGGAAGTTATGCTGTGCAGCTTGTGAGAGGTTCTGAGGGCTTGGGTGCCGTTTCTCGGCTGATGCTGCGGGATCCTGAAGTGTTCACCTGTGACACCAGGAGTGGTTAGATGGCATCTGTCAGAGTAGGTCGGCTGCCAGAACCCGATACCATAGGCCATCTGGCTTGAACAGCACACAAACTTCTTACAGTCCTGAAAACTGAGAAGTTCACAATCAAGGTGCTGGCCAAGCCAGTGTCCAGGGAGGGCCCTCCTGGCTGTGTCACATTTTGGGGACACTTGCTCATCTCTATCTCTTCTGTTCAGGGTACCAACCCCATCATGGGGTTCCCAGCTTTATTGCATCATCTAAGCCTGATCCTAGCCCAAGGCTCCACCCTAGGTCCTATCCAATACGGTCACTTCGAGGATTAGATCATAACACATGAGTGGGGGACAGGTATAGAGATTCAGCCCCTGGCAGCAACCAAACTAGAGTTTTTATTCCTTTAACCCAAACCAAAGGAAGTTGCTGTCTTGCAATCACAGAGGACGACAGAATGTGGACACCCCGTTCCCCTGCCCAGGCCTAACTTGCGACGAGTGTAGCTTAAAGCTGTCAACTTCTCCATTTACCTTGTACCTCACACCTTAAGAAGAATTTCTGCCTATGTTGTTACCTTTGCTGTCCTCTGTAGCCTAGGATGTAAGTGATGTTTAATACATGTGTTGTTGTACTGGTAAAGTGAACTTTTCAAAGGAAGATTCCCTTGGAGAATAAGAAAGAACAAGCGATGTAATTAAACACCCAGTGGGTCCCCATCTCAGCGAAAGGAGCCCCAACCTTCCTTGCCATAATCACAGTCCAGCCAGCGAGGGCAGGGGTTTTTCCAGTGGTTATCAGGCCTGAGGTTCTTTCCTATCCTGCAGTGAGCTGCATGGGCTTTTATGTCATCTGAGGTGCAGACAGAACAGCTGTGCTTACATCTTGATAGTATGGGCAGTTCCACAGAAGTGTTTCAACAGTATTGCTGGAGCTTTCTTATTCCCCAAGGAAACCCTACTTTGAAAAGTCCTCTTTGCCAATACAATATGCACTATATCTTATTTCGAATCCAGGAGAATTTGACATAGATCTCAGTGGCTGACTCAGTGTTATAGAGAGTGTGAGACTCAACACTGAAGCCTAAGTCATTACTCTGAGGTTGAAGAATTCTTTTCCATTTATTAAAAACAAGAATACAAGGAGAAGGAATGCAGCGCAGTGGTGGAGGGCTTGTCTGGCATGCCTGGGTTCAACTCTAGCACTAAAAAGCCAAAAACAGGACAAAACAGGCACACAGGGTATATTCCCTTGCTTCTGTTTTATTTATTTGTCTGAGTCTGGAAGTCTTGAGTGCGCTGGGCATCTGTCTCAGGCACTTGCCTTGTGCCCTAGACCAAACTCTCGATGCCCACAACTTACAGAAGAGAGTGGTTTGTTTGGGCTCATGGTTTCCACAGTTACCTGGTTCCTCCAGAGATGCAGGACAGCAGAGGGACCAGAAGAGGCAAAGTGCTGTGCCCAGGCAGCCTAAAGCAGAGAGGGGGGCAGAATCATAGCCAAGGACATAGCCTTCCGAGTTACACCCGTGACCCAGCCAGACCCTGCTCCTGATGGTGCGCTCGGCTTTGAACTCACCCATGGGTGAATGAACCGATGAGAACAATAGCCCGATCCAGTCACCTGCCAAACACATGAAGCTATTGTGGGACATTTTAAATCTAAGCTTTAAGACCGAGTCAGTCATCTACCACTGAGCTGCGCCCTCAGTTCCATTCCCTTACATCCGAATGTGTTAACATGGCACAAACTTCACTTTTAGAAAGTATCATTTAAATTCATTCAGAAACTTTGTTAAAGCACCATGATGCCCTGTGGGAATGTCACACAATATGGCTTGGGGAATTTCCCTTGACACAGCAGAGCTTGCAAAACTGTTTTCTTAAGTGTCCCAAGTACATGATCAAGGCCGACCTGCCTACACTGGGAGGGCTTTACCTCTATGTTTTGCTTCCATGCTCAGTATTTTCCTGGCTTGACTTCCACTTATGTTCCAGCAATATGTGTGTCACACTGAACTGCAACACCAAGTACAGAGGAGTAAGCTTACCAGTGCATGCATCTCGGACAGATTTCAAACTCACTGGGACCATAACGTATGAGCTTTGTCTCCGTGGCAATTTCATTTTCGTGTGTGTTCCAACAGGTAGTGGTCAAGACTCAGAACAGTCAGAAGTTGGTATCCAGGGACATAACAAGACCAGTGAAGAGAATATATCAAGCACACTTACAGCACTGACCCCTGAAGTGTTTCCTGCAGCAACGAATTCCACCCACCTTGGAGAGGACTCGGATGAGTTAGAGTTTATACTCATGGTGCTGATCCCACTGATTTTATTGATTCTCATACTGATAGTGGTGATAATCCTTGCAGCATACTACAAAAGAAAGAGAAATAAACAAGGTAAGTACTGAGTGTATGCCACTTTCAGAAAATTGCCTTATACATTAATGAATAATCATAAAACAAGAATCCTGTTTTTTTTTCTACACAGAGTCTTCTAGCCAAGGATCTCAAAGTGCCTTACAGACATGTGAGTATTGTCCTGACATTGCTTAGAATTGGGGAAGGGTAGGGAACTGATGTTTTGGGGTATTTTTTCAGTACCAGGAATTGAACTCAGGACCCTGCACTTGCCAGGCAGGTGCTCAGTCTACTGAGCTATCTCCCCTGGGAAGTGATGTTTGTAAATTAAGCAAAAGTAATTGTAAGAAGTACTAGTGATGAATGATATATTTCAATGAAATTTCCAGAAGATAATAATGTGATAATAATACATTTCTTTTTTTAAAAAAAATAATGTTTTTGGCTTATTTGAAAATATGGTTTTGGCCTATATAGGAATTTAAGGTATACTTCTGCCATTTCTCTACATAACCTGGATGAGCCATCTCTGCCAGTGGCCTCCTCACTAGACACAATGCCTGCATACACAGCTTGAAGGAGAGGTTTATTTTGGCCCTCGTTTTCAGTCCACAGTTGGCTGGCTCCAGGGAGGTCAGCACACTGGACAGGTCTGGCCCAGAAGAGCTGCTCTAGGCATGGTGGACAGGAGGCAGGGAGCAAAGGCAGGAGCAAGGGACGGGGATGAGTCCTTCCAAGCCACATCTTAGTGACCACCGCTTCCTACCAGGCCAGGGTCTTTTATGTAGCCATTGATTCATCTATGCACTAATCAGCCTCTGAGGATAGAACCCCCAAGAGCCAATCACTTCCCAAAAGGGCCACCTACGAGTGTGTGAGGTCTGGAGCACATCTAGATGTAAACTCTAATCTTGGCTAAGAGACCAGTGTCGCATCTCCTCCTATGTACCAAAAGGTTGAGCTGGTGTCAGTGGATCAGCCTGGGCTTGGAATGGTCTAGCACGGTACTACACCTCCTCACACACCTCACATCCCCACGCGATCTGCAGAATGGCCAAGTGAAGCATTATTCTTGTTCCCATTGCAAGTGCATTTCATAAGGAAATTCCTAGGGGGATGGAGATTACTAATATCCATCCTGAACCAAGATTAAAAAATTCCCAAGGTTAGACATCCACTCTGACAGTATATTTTATTTTGTTATGCAAATAAGTTTTTCTTTTTCTTCCTTCTATTTATTTACTTTTGGTGTCTCTCTCTCTTTTTTTTTTTAACCTTTTTTCAGATAATGTATTGGTATGTTGCTTGTGTTGGCTTCAAACTCCTGGGCTCAAAGGTCCTCTTGCCTCAGCCTTCCCCATGGAGTTCCTCCTCCTCCTCCGCCCTCCTTCTTTTACTTCTTCCTCTCCTCCTCTCCCTGCTTTCCTCTCTTCCTTTTCTTGCCCTAGGGGAAGGTAAGAATTTCCTGCCCCAGCCTCCCAAACAGTCAAGGGACCGGGGGCTAGGAAGGTTGAGGTGTTCAGTCAGAGTCCTGCCCTTCTGTTTTACACCTAGAAATAGATTTTCCCCTGAACTGCACTGTGAAAGTCCCTGTATAAGAGGGCCTCATCTGAAGGGAGGGCCCGTGTGCCTGGCACTGTGGCCCCGGGGAGCATGACTTCCCCTTGGGACACCTCTGTGTTGGAAGATGCTACCACCTTTGCTTGACAAAGTGCCACCCTGCCCTTCAGCACCCAGGCCTAAGGGTTTGTGTGAAGCCCTGGCTAATCACTCCTTGAGGAATATTCCTTACAGCCTCTTCCTTCTGTGCTGTTGCAGCTTTGTCTTTCTTACTTTATTATATTCTCTTCAAAGACCCAAAGAATCACTGACTTGTCTTACTCATCTTGTTTGACATTGTGGCACAAAGGTTCGGAGTTTGGACTCCAGAATCAGACTTTCTATATGGCTACTTTTTGTGCTCTTTAGCTGTATGACTTTTATGACTCAGTGTCCTCTTCTGTAAAAATGGGAAAATCCAGTACCTACCCCATAGAATATGAAAATCATAAATAAAATATATATGGACCTCTCTCTGTAGATATGTCTTGGTTTGCAAGCATAATTCATTGCAGAAACATGCTTATAAGCTGAAGCACTTGTACAACAAAAGCATTCTCCCCAAACCAAAGAAACTCAGATGATTCATTCCACAATCCCAAAATATTCATATAAAAATGATTACAAAAATGTATTACAATGTTCTGTAATATAATACAAAATAATAAAGATAATAAAAATAAAGGAAAGTAGCTTGCACTCTGTAACCCTTGGTGGCTAGTGTGAGGGAGACAGGAGGGACGAGGCCTGTTGGGTGGGAGCTTTTGCATCGCCAACAGAGCCCCTGCTGTCCTAGGCTTGGTGGAATCATTTCCTTTGGTGCCATTTTAACAAGGAATCTACCAGTGACACCTGCTTTGCCTCCTTTTGAAGATTTTGTGGAAATGTGACATTACAATGTTGTCCACAGATCCATCACGTGCACTGCTACAGCATTATTTGGGAGATGCTTTTCTAAAAAAAATTACCATTTCCCACATCGTGTTTGAAGTGAGGGGCTCCTCGCCTTTTTCTCCTCCTCCTCTGAACATGAGCTCTCTGTAACCTCTTGCTGTTGGAGACCATCACTCATGAGCAGGTGTGCATACGTGTGTGTGTGTGTGTGTGTGTGTGTGTTCAGGGGGAGTCTTTTGGCTCCCTTGGGATCGTGCCATCCGGAGTCATGTGCTACTCCTTTTAGAGGACATCACTTGTTTATTAAGTTAAAATTTAATAAAAGTATTTGCTCATCTTGTAGAGCACTCACAGAACAAGCGCCTCACCACCCCGTGCGTGTGTATCTCACATATATCATATATGCCAATATACGTAAGGTATCATCTCTACCACGTACACATGCCCAACTTGATCTATGTATCTATCTAAAACTTGGAGAACATAATGCCGGGGATAGTAGAAGCACTACAAGTGCTCTCATGTTATTATCTCCTTACCAGATAATCCCTAGCCTAGTGTATACTAGCTGATTGATACAAGTTTATTCAATAAATGAGCTAAGGAAAGAATGCTAGGATTTTATAAGCAAGAACATCTGTTCTTCTCAGAGATAAAAAACAAAAACAAAAACAAAAAAAAAAAAACAAATGTGTGCACTAGCCTCACTACAAGTTGGTACATTGTGCTTTAGTTTAAACAGGCCTCGATTTAAGGAAATGCAACAGAGAACACTTACAATTTCAGAGACAGTCTCTCATCAGGGAATGTTTCTGACGAGCATCTCATCTTTTCTCTGCTGCCTGTTTCTTTCCTGCACACAAAGACATCGCCTCCAAAACTGAATGCTGATGAGCGGGCAACCACGCCCCATTGCCGCGCACCTGTTCACATTTAACATCATAACGCAAGTCTATAAAAGCAGAATACGCCAGTGAAGTTTATGTATTTTTTCCCCCAGTAAAAATAAAGTGGGGAAGTTCCGGAGGAAAGCTCTGGGAGAGGGCGTGGGTACCTGTGCCCTTATGCCCTCAGAAAACAGGAACAGAGCTGCTGCTCTTTCCCCATGTCTGCGCTGCCTTCCACCCCTGGAAGAGAAATCTTTAACTCTGGCAATGGGGTTACTGGACTGGCATTTTGAGAAAAGATCCTTAGTTAGGTTGAAGTTCCTTTTCTTCTCTTCCTTTTGGCTGGGGCTGCACCCCTATGCCGCCTCGTGCTGAGTGTAACTTCTCTCACCAGCTGCAGTCACCCCTAACTCACCTTCTCCCTCTGGCTCATCTGGTTTATGTGCTGGAAAAGGGAAGCTTGCTGTCGTTTCGTCCTGCTATCATTCTTCCTTGACCTGCAGGCACTAAATGTGTAGCTGTTGCTATTCAACATTTAATAAGCGTCTCGGGCGCTGGGTGTCTGAGCGCTGCCGCGAAAACAGCTGGCAAGAAACCATCGCTTCAAGCAGATGGTGGCTACATGATTCCTGGCTCTGCTCAGGGAAGTCTCCCAGGAAAGAGGATCTTGTACTCACTGCTCAGCAGGGAAACAAGAAAAGGAGACCAGAGCCTTCCAGGCTCCTGCGCCCCCAACCCCCACTGGCCAAGCCCATCTTGGGCTGTGAGGGAGGAGAGGCTCTGAGGGTGTGGTCCGGTCAAGGCGTGCAGTGCGGGAGCTGGTCAGGGGCCTGGAAGGGGCCTGGAAGGGGCACGTGGGGTCAGGGGCAGGGGGCTGCCCAGGAGCTGTCCTCCTGGTTGGAGGAGGAGTTGGTGCCTGTTAATAAAGAGCTGCAGGGCAGCAGGGCCTGCGTGAGGACAGTAACTGGTCTCCTTCCTGGTTTAATGTTCTGCTCCTGTGCACTCTCCCAGATGTTTTTCTGTTGCCATGGCGGCTGGGGCAGGGGCACTGGCGGTGGAGCAGGGACAAAGAGGCCACCAAAGGCTTTCCGCTCTTTTAATGCTGATTACAGGGGCTTCCCTGTTTTGGTGCATCTGGAGCACTTTGGTAATGGGATTTTAAACTTTTCTGTCGTCTGTACATAGGCTGTCTTTCACCCACCTCCAAGCTTACTGGAAACTCAGATTATGAAAATAAATCCGTATCCCAAGCAGAGGGCTGGGAAGCCACTTGCTCTCTGAGAAATTGTGTGTGTGTGTGTGTATGTGTGTGTGTGTGTGTGTGTATGGGGGGATGAAGCCGGGGAGAAGACACAGGGAGAAGGAGAGTGTGGCAAGACAAAGGGCTCTTCATGGGTCATTTGAAGGAGGTTCACTTGTGCTGGAGCCATATTGATTGTAAAACCCTTTAAGGAAATAGCTCATAAATTCTGGAGTTAAAGCATGTATGTGAAAATATATAAAATGGAGGTACTCTCCCCAGTCTAATTTTTGAGGAGCCAGGCATCTACAGGAAGCTTTAGATTCTTACTGGGGTGCAGGGGAGAGGACATAATCAGCAAAACCATCTGAGGCCTGTAGACCTGCAGGAAATTCCCATCTGTGCTCAACTTTCCTGGACTAGTGGTACCGTTCAGCCTTGCCAATCTGCAGGAAATTACAGCAGGCTGTGCTGCCAGGTACTGCTGGCCCTGGTCCCTTGCTGGGGACCTAGGTGGCCTGCGCTGCCTGGGATCATGCTTGGTGAACATCTGCAGAGTGGTTTGCTTTCCAGGGCTTTCTGTATCATAGGGGTGCACTGGCTGTGCTGTCCACTTGCTTGACGCTGCTGTTCCATTTCCGGGTTTATGGGGTCCCCTGCCAAATAAAACAGCTTACTGGGCTCTGATTCTTGCCACATGTTCATTTAGAGTCTTGTCTGCATTACAACCAGTTTGTAGACTGTCACCTGCCTCTCACCCCAGTCAGTAGCAAGCAAAAACAGATGTGCCAGAAGCTGGACTGTGAGGGTAGCGCTAAGTACGGAAGCTCGGGCAGGAGTTTTACGCCTGTGCTGGGTGAACACAGTGAAGATCTAGTCATTCACTCGATAAATACTTCCTAGGCCTTTGTCGGGCATGGCCCTGGCAGGATGGGAGCCCCGAGGGCCACAGTGAACAAGAACAGGAGACGCTGTGACCAATGCAGGGAAGGAAGCCAGACAGAGGCTGAGGAGGGGACCGCAGCAAAGACCAGCCTTGCTCGGCAGAGGTGGGCAGGACTCCTTGGGGGCAGGGTATTGAAGCTGAGACCAGGAGGATGGGGGACGTAGCCATTCAGAAAACCAAGATGGAGGAGGTGCTCAGATGGAGTATCCCGGGTGGGAGAGCCCACCTGCTAGCCCAGGGCAGGAGACAGTGGCAAAGCGTGGTCTTTTGTTGGGAGGGGGTAACAAGGAGCAAAATCTCTTGCTTAACTCTTCTTTCCTTTACAAATGTTTTCCTCTTCACATAGATGTAAATAAACAAACAAACAAACAAACAAATAAATGCAAGCTTAAATCTGACCGAAAAGGAGCATTCCTTACACTGCCTGCATCCAACAGAAAACCGATTTCACACCATGAGGACCTCACTTTAATATGGCAGCCTTTGCTTGTTTGACTTCCAGGTTAATTACTGCCCCCTTCAAAGCATAACAAAGTCATTTCATTTGTTTTATAAAAGGACATGCCAGCTGCTATTGAAATAAGTTGTTGCGGACAGACATAGCTAACATGGTCTTTATAATTATTCTCTTTTAGGTGAACTGGGCGGTGAAAACCTCAAAGTGTAAGTTGTCCCCAGCAACTCCAGTCCAGCTCTCTGGGGGCCGTGCAGTTTCGGCGGTGGGGGTGGTGGTTAGGCCTTTGCCGGTGTCTCTACCTTGACTCCTGACTGGTCCTTCTTCTGTCCCATGTCCTGGAAGGAGCCGATGTGTCTGAGTCTCAGGTGGTCTCTGCTCTGTGGAGGAGGGACAGTAGCTGTTCTCCTTTCATCCACTCAGAGAAGAAGGGCGAAGGGTAGTTAAACATCCTGACCCTGGGTATGGGTCAAAGCTGTTGCTTCATCCATTCTCAGTAAGCATCCATCACCAAGGGAAGCTGGTGCTCCAGAGGAGTGCCCTGGCTGAGGCAGAGGGCTTCACCGGCAAAGGGGAGGGACTTGGGGAGAAAAGGATGGAAGGCAGAGGAGTAGAGGGAGGGAAAGAAGGAGGGAGGGAAGCATTGAGATTAGGAGACAAGGAAGAAAGGGGTGAGGTCAGGGAAGGAGAAGAAAGGGTGAAGAGGGGAGGAAGAAAGAGAGAAGGAAGAGGAGGAGGAAGAAGGAGAAGAAGAAGAGGAAGAGGAGGAGGAAGAAGAGGAGGAAGAAGAGAAGGAAGAGGAGGAGGAGAAGTAAAGAAGAGTAGAGCAGGGCAGGGCAGGGCATGGAGGATTCCACCCAGAAGCTGCTGGTGCAATACCTCCCCAGTGCTTGCCCCTCCCTGCAGCCTCCCTCGTCAACAAACTGCCCACTTCCTCTGCCCAGTGTGCCACCTACGCTTCTGGTCAAGGCTGTGGTCCTGTCGTCCTTCCTTCCCCACCCCCTCTAAGCAAGGCTCCTGTCCCAAGGTTTGCATGCTGAGCCTAGAGGAAGGGAGGGCTGCAAGTGAGAGCTCTGTTTGGCAGGCCAGGTGGTGAAAGTAGTCAACTTAAGGCCTTGCCCTTCTCCCAAGGGAGAAGTGAAAATGAACAAGGTGGGAACGGGAGGCAGCTCCCCTAGGGGCCTGGCAGGCTGCACTACACCTAGGGCAAGCCTCTTCTGGGTTCTTCTTTCCCGCTGGTTTTTGGGACTGTGGGCTTTGCAATTTGGGGATCAGGGATAGCAACGGATTTGTTTCAAGGTGCAGTCTTTCCTCTCAATAGAGTGTGATGCCCCAGGCAAGCCCTCAGGCAAGTTCCATTTCCCCCTGGATGAATCTAGACTTTCTCCCCAGCCCTATTTTCTTTCTTTCAACAAGTTTTACTGTCTCCCTCTAGCCCTATTTTTGAGGAGGACACACCTTCTGTTATGGAAATAGAGATGGAAGAGCTTGATAAATGGATGAACAGCATGAACAGAAATGGTATGTGGAAACCTAAGATTTGGCTTCCTCTCTAGTAATAGAAGGCTGGGACGACTCCATAAATACCTTGGTACATTCTGGAGTGGGACAGAGGCCTGTGCCACATTCTGACTGGTGTGTGCAAACAATAAATTTAGGCCTGACCTGTCCTTAAATATCCAGTGTAATTATTACATCAAGTCTCACCACTTTTATTGATAAAATGATGTTTCAAGAGGAAATCTCTCTCTGCCTCTCCCTCCCCTTCCCTCTCCACCCTTCTCCTTCCCTTCCCCTTGCCTGCCCCTCCCCTTCCCTTCCCTCTCCCTCCCTTTCCTCCTCCCTGTGCCCCCCCTCTCCCTTTCCTCTTCCCTCTACCTCAGCTCTACTCCCCTCCTTCCTTACTTCTCTCTTTTTCTTTCTCTATTTCTGATGCTCAGGATAGGACCCTGGCAAGCAGTGCACTGCTGATCTGTACCCCACCACGTTGATCTCTCTTCTTTTTCTAAGCAAGAAGTCTGATTGCAAACTTGCTAAGAAAAACATCTACCACTGTCTTATAGCATTTCAGAGCTTAGGGGTCTACAATCTTCATCTTAATATGGATATACAACTTTATTAAAGTTTACATAGATCTATGCTTGCCATGTGTGGCGATTGACATTGATCAAATAAAAGTAAAATTTATTTGTAGTAGCCATATTTTGAGTGCTCAGTAAGCAATCACTTATGACAGCGGACAGAGGAATCTAGGTCATTTCCTTTGTAGGAGATCTGCTGGGCAAGGCAAGTATAGACGGTAATATAAAGTCTCATATGAAAATTTCCAGTGAGTATCTGGCAGTAGCTATAATATATTTTCTAATTTCCAATAAATCAACAATAAGTTTTCTTTAAAAATCACTGTTATTTTAAATGTCCAGGCAAACTGATAAAACCCACTCTATCATTCATTTGCATGTTTAACGTTTATCTTCTAAGAATATCCTGGGATATCTCTGTGCACTGTAGGTAGACATGAACTATACATGAACTATACATTCATGTCTGCCTCCAATGGAGCTTTTTCAAGTTCAGAAATTTTATGAACTTTCCACTTTACTAACACAACTTCCCCTATCAATGTGATGTGAAGACCTTGGAAAACATTTGCGGTTAGAGGTGGACCATCCATTTAGTGGTTGAATTTTATTGTTTCTAGTAGAAATGGAGAAAAGCAAAAAAGAAATAGAAGGAAAAAAATCCCACCACCCAGAAGCAATGTATCTTAATATGTTGGTGTGTTTCCTTTTGTGTCTGAGATTTTATATAGCACAGAATCATGACCCTCTAACCAGAAGCCAGAAAGCGGGCCAAAGAGGATTTGGCAAGTGATGCAGGCAGATTTTTAACACATGCGGCAGCACTCCGGAAAAGTATTTTTTTTGTTTGTTTGTTTTTTAATTTTTTCTTTAAAAATAATAGATGGTGTAAGGGAAGAGAGGGCAGCTGCAGACGTGTAGAGGGCGGTTGCTGCCGCCCTTCCCGCCCTCCCTGCTGCGCGGCCCGACCGAAATCGCCCCGCAGGGCCCTGAGCACCGCTGACTCGCTGCGCCCTTCCCAGCCGGGCAGATTTCCGTTGCTAGCGCCGAGCTGTCCTTAATCTTCTAGCCTGCAGGAGTCCCTCGTGGGGCGGCTTCCGCACAGGTGGCCGGCAGGCCGGGAAACGTGCTGCTCAGCCGAGTCTGTCTGGTGAACAGAAAATCGAATTGCAGGGACTGACCACGAGTTTGCTTCCCTTCTTCTGTCCTAGCTGACTGCGAATGTTTGCCCACTCTGAAGGAGGAAAAGGAACCGAACCACAACCCGAGGTACACTGACTTCCGCCACAGAGGGCGTGGGGACGGAGAGGAGGCTTGTGAGGGCCGCGGGGCCCTTCCCCTAGCTCTCTCTGCACCTGTCAGTTTTACACTTTTCGCGGAGGTGTACGTGTGCAGTGTGAAAAAAGGGAAGTGGGGGGATTCATAACATACAAAACTATACGGTTGACTGCCTCGGATCTATATTTGGTAAAGAAAACAGATCTGGGTGACAGTCCCAAAGGGGTTGAACGGAGAAAGAGGAACCTTTAGAAAGAAACAATGTTTTAAAAGCCCACCTGGATTATTATGAGACAACTTAAATGAAAATTTAAAAACACATATTTCATCCTACCACTAGGTGGCTCTGCTCTCTAGAACATTCGGCGCCCTGGGACTTGGGTGTAATTAGCTGCGCTTGGCGATCTCGCTTAAATGATCTTCTGGCTGGGGTGCAGGATGGGCTCGAGGGAAATGGGATGAATAATTTAGCAAGCTGTAGTTTTGTTCGGCAGAACAACGCTGTGACCTGGGGGACACCTGGCTGTGGGCAGGAACAGCAGGTGGATGACCAGGGCTCGGAGCGTCTGAGACTGGGGTGGAAATAGGACACTGGTGTTGAAGGAAGCAGACCCTACTTTAGAGCAGGGCAGGCACCATTCACCTCCTCTCTGCCTGCCATAATGAGAAATCTTGCTCCCGGAGCCTTAGATGCCACTATAGTGCACCCCATGTCACAGGGTGCCCCGTGTTCCTAAGCCAGAGCTTTGCAAGTAAAGCTTCATTACTATGATGACTCATTAGCTTCTTGGCTTTTGGACTCTTCATCTGCCTCTTCTCCCTAAGCCACACCTGTGACTTCGCCATCCTACATCTCTCTACACAACACAACACCAAAATTTGATACCAGTCTCCACCTTATTGTAGCGTTAAGCCACTTCTCAAGGTATTTATATGTTAAGCTTCATCACCGGTTCAGAAAACATTCCATCTGTTTGAATGAGATTCTCAATTCCTAACTAGCAGGCCAAAGAAAATTGCTGTAGGGTGTATGGCGAAGGACACTACAGAGGCAGTATTTCCCCCACGTTGTTACCTTACCTAAAAATGAGCCACCAAGCCTCTCCCGCACAGAGTTCAGGTCAAAGCCCTGATGCTCGCCCTGCAATGCGTGACACACCTGGGTTTACATGCCTGCCTCTTGCCCTTTGAAATAACTGGTTGCACAAGAGAACTTAACCTTACAGCACTGTACAAGTGTTGAAGCCTTGCAAAAAATAAGACTTGGAAGAATAGTAAGAAATTATTCATTAAAGTAAACTACTGCTCATTTCTACCTACAAGGCAAGAAAATGGACAGGAGGGAGCCTTCAACCATTTGGAGAATTTTATGTAAAACTTATCTTTCAAAGGAGCAGTTCTAGCCCTTTGCGGCCCCAGATCTGTCTGCCTTTCATCCACAGGACACTGGCCCGAGCTCATGTCCTTCTACTCAGGCAGGGTTTCAGGGCCAGAGAGGCAGTTCCCTGGGCCACCTCACTGATTAGATCCTTCTTTTCTGTTGGAATTTCATTTACATTTCTTACTTACATTAGCGGTCAGCAAAACATTTACTTTGGATATCTAATCTGGAACAGAGTGAGATTTGCTTTTCCCACTGGATAACTGTTGGACATCCTGGTGGGACGCACGTTGGCCCCTGCACTGTGAGGCAGAGGATGGCTTTCCAGCCCTGCTGTGAATGCTGATTAGCTCTTCAGACTAAGAGTAATGGCCGTGGCCCTTAGCTGCCGTCGCCTCATCTTGCAAAGTGGGAATAAGGAATTTGCCCTTCTAGTTTCATAGTGGTCACTCAAGAGATTAAAGCTACTGTCTAAAATTTAAAGCATAATGCCAATGAAACAAATTATTTTGATGGCATGACAGTCATTCTCCCTTCTCTCCCATGGGCTTCTAAAAACATTATTCTCTAGAGCAGTTTTAGGTTCACAGCAAAATTGGCCGAAAGTGCAGAGAATTCCCACGTATCTTAGTCATTTCCTCCTTACTGGGACGCAATACCCAACAGCAACAAATTAAAGGAGGAGAGGTTTATTTGGGGGCACGTTTTTAGAGGTTTCAGCCCATAGTCTGTTGGCTTTAGGGTAGAAACCTCACCACTGGAGGGGGCAGGAGATGCTCACCCCAAAGCATCCAGGAAGCTGAGAGCCAAGGAAGGGGCTAGAAAGGAGATGCACATTTCCTAGCCATACCCCCAAGGACCCACCCCTTCCAACCAGGCCCCATTTCCTAAGTGCACATTTCACCCCCTCCCGTGATTCAGTCACATTCCAGAAGTCTTACCCGTAGTGTGTGCATCCTTGGAGGGATGTCTAGATACAGACCATGATAGCAAACACCTGTCCTCCAGCAGAGTGATGTCTCCATTGACATGACACCACTGTTACCCAAGCTTCCCCAACTGGCATTGAGGGGGGATTGAAGTAACTCACTCTGAGTCATCCTTCCTGATCTCTTAAGCAATGTGCAGGTGACTTCATGTTTCCCAGAGTATGTGACAGTCACTAAAGATGGAATTCAGAGGGAAGCACACTTAATCCATCCGGATTAAACAAAGATGGGCTCATGTGCAGGGCTCAGCCCACCATGGTGCTGCAGACATATCTGGTATAGACCTGTCATCCATGAAGTCCACCCCACTTCTGGTGAAAGGCGTGGTTCTCATGGCCATCCTGTCCTTAATAGGCCACACCTGTGCGAGGACCTCAGCTGTCATTCTTTGCCTGTGAGGCTATGGCCTCCTGCTCTCCCATGCCCATGCCCAATGGCCAGCCATTGTTCGTCACTTTCCTCATCCTTATTAGAGATTTTTTTCTCGAGGCATAGAATCTCATATTTATTACAGGATTTTCTAAGGTCCTGGAGAGCAAACCCAGGGTCTAGGGCATGACTGGCAGGTAGCTGCTTGAGCTTCCACTGAGCTATGCTTCCAGCCCTAAGCACCAGCTATGTGCAGAGTTTTATGATAAACTTAGGTGACTGGTATAGTAAAAGGCAACAGGGGAGTTGGGGAGAGGGAGGGGATTTTATTCTTATTCCCCATCTTAGCATTTTCCTGTTATAATTCCTTTTTCTGTCCCTTTGTATGAGGGAATAATATCAGTGTTAGTAAAGAGACAAAAAGAGATAGTAGGAGAGGTCAGCCCCGGGGTTGTAGAGAATTTCATCATGACATTGGTAGCCTTGGCAGGACCTGGTCATGCAAAACAGATTGTTCTTGGCTTTATGCTCAATTGTCTAAACTCGATAGAAAACATGCTCCCTCATTGTCTAACCCCACCCTCTGAACACCCTCCCAAGATGCCACTGGACACTGGTATGGAGAAAGATAGAATCCTTTTTATCATTGCCCTTCTGGGCCAGCCAGCCTCTTCCTTTCCCTGGGGTGTCTCTAGTCGCAGCATGAAGGCTTTGCGCTTCTGTGTCTGTGCCCTGAGATGAATGACCACACACCAGGACACGCAGTGTTGGCCAAGCACACATTTCTTTGCTTTACTGTCTCTCAGGCTCGATGTGATTTTAAGTGGAGCAACAGCAGTGAGAAGGATTACAGAGAGAATGAGATTTGGGTGTGCTCAAGTGGATTTATAGTTTTCAAACTATAATAATAACAACGGTAAGAGACATTTGCATAGGGTTTTCCACATGCCAGATGCATAGGTACTCTTTACCTAAGAAATTAAACCAGAGAAAGGATAAAACAGCGTGTCTGTTCTTACATAATAATCAGCCTGCTGTTTGTTCATGTTTCTGAGCTGAATGGAGCTATAAAACTGGCTTTCTTCATTGTTCCACAAGAAGGGCTGGGGAGATAGCTCAGTGGCATAGTGCCTGCCTGGTCAGTGCCTGGCAAGTGCAAGGTCTTGAGTTTGATTCTGGGTACAAAAAAAATAAATAAACAAAACAAAACAAATATTCTTAAAGAAAAGTTTAGATCAGTTTAATTCTATGAGTTTCTTCCCTTTTCTTCATCTTGTTTTTAAGTAATAAAATTGTGTCTGTAATTTTACCAAGGATATTTATTGATCAAGCCAGACATAGAGATATTTTTTATTTATTTGTTTGTTTTTGGGATTGAACTTGCACTTGCCATGCAGGCACTTATGCCACTGAGCTATCTCCCTGGCAGTGGTATGTTCATATAGCTCCAACTATCTGGGAGATGGAGGCAGGAGGGTCACTTGAACCCAGGAGTTTAAAGCCCAACCTGGGCAACATAGGGAAACTCCATTTGAGAGGAAAAAAAAGATATTTCTTGTGACCCTAACATGTGCTAGGTACTGTTTATATCATATCAATGTAATCAGTTAAAAATGAAATTACCAGGGCCAGGGAGATGGCTCAGTGGAATAAGCGCTTCCCTGGCATGCGCAAGGACCTGAGTTTAATCCCTGGTTTTGAAAAGAAAAAGAAATTACCTATCTAAGCCTGACTGTCAGAGGAGTTAAATGATTTGTTAAAGTTTATATGGCACTTTGAGATAAAGCCCAATCTAGAGAAGATTTTCTTTTATAACTACATTTTCATTAAAATAGAACAGATATTACATGGATGAAAGGACACCTTCTAGATTGCAAACCAACAAAGAATACTTGGCAGGAAAAAAAGCCAGCATGGGGCAGTGATTCCATGACTAATGATCCCATGACGCAGTCTCAGATGGGGCTTTATTCTTTTCTTTTAAATTTTTTCTTTATTTATTTGGTACAGGATCTCACTATGCACATCGGACTCCTAGTGATCCTCTGTCTCAGCCTCCCCAGTGCTGGGATTATAGGCGTACACCACCATGCCTGGTTTCGGTGGCCGACATGGCCCGCCTAGGGTTCTGAGGCTGGTATGGCAAGCAGTATCAAGGATCAAACCTGGGTCCTTGTGCTTCCCAGGCAGGTGCTTAGACCACCAAGCTATTTTCCTGGCCCTGGTGCTTAATTACTTATTACAAGAAAACAAGAGACTCATGTGACTTGTTTTCTCCTTGTTTTTCTGTTTGAGTTTCATTCTTTCTTTTCTTATCCCTCAAAAGTTACTTAAGCATCTACTTCAAGCCATCAAGTACTATACACTGACCACTTTCTCTCAACTTTAGTTTGTTACCAGAAGGGGTATAGAACAATGGGTTATAACCTTGCAGGGTGTTAAGGCTCAAATACCATTGTTAATGCAGGGGCTTGGGGGGAGATGTACTAAACCTTGAATACCACAGTACCACTCGAGCAGTGGCCCAGTTTATGTCTACAGTGTGGGCATGCTCTATATGTCTTGCACTGATTCTAGACCTGCTCTGATGTTACTCAGATGTGTGACCCCTCCGCTGCGGCTCAGCCAGGCCTTGTGTGGACAGGAGAAGGGACATTACATCAGTGATGAGCAAGGGAGCCCCATCTAACTCTTACGTGTCTTTGTGCCAAACTGAACTCTGCACTCCCACCAAACTGCACATCAGAACACACAGAAGGTTTAGTGTAGGCTTCTTTTGATCTTTGGAGATAAGGTACACTAGTTGTGGTCATAAGGAGGGATTGTTACAAGACAGACCAGTCAGGAGGACAAAGATGACTTATCTGATCCCAACTGCAACAAAGGGACAGTTATGGAACAAAGTATTTAAGTTGGCTCAGTCATGGCACTGGTACCTTGCCAATTCAATGTCTTCTTAGAGATAATAATCTGGAGATGCTTTTTACTCCATTCAACCTGTTTTTACATTTTTGTCAGCCTGTTATGTACAGCTTTGGAGAGGTGTTCCATAATCTTAAAATATCAATAGAACACCCCCAGACAAATTACTCATTAATGTCACTCTCATAGATAAATTGCTAAAATGACACACATTCACACCGACTTAAGCCATAAAGGTTTGAAGTGGGATTGCTTATTTTATTTGCTACAATTCTGTGGCAGTGTGCCCAGATATTTTTAATAGGAAACCCTAGGGTTTGCTACAGTTAAAAACACCTGGGAGGATTTCATCACTTCCCAAAGCTGCTGAGTAACCAGCACAACAACAGGGAACAGGTCTCACTAAGTAAGTGACAGAGTGAGAGGGAGTGGTGCCAGGCCTGGGGACCGCCGCGCCACCCAGAAAGTTACTACTTTTTGGGTGTGACCTGATGTCACAGCTGATGTCCCTGTAGCTCACACCGGCACAGGTCATCAGGCCGGCCATGGGCCCCAGAGCTGAACAGGAAGCGCTATACCACTTCTGCTTTTTGACACATTAGGTAAGCAGCAGTGTTGGACAAAATGCTCCTTACAAATTCAAAGTCTGTTTTGGGAGACAGTTTCTTCAAGTCTTTGAATATTTGCACAAATGCTCAAGCTAATGTTCTGCCCACAGACACTTGCTAGTGTAAAATCTGTGTATGAGTGTCAGGTTGTTTTGACTGCATTTTCTTATTTACTTTGTGCGCGTGCGTGCGTGCGTGTGTGCATGTGTGTGTGTGTGTGTGTGTGTGTGTGTGTAGTGCTAGGGATGGGACTTGTGTGTGTGAGGCGAGTGGTGCCACTGAGCCCCACCCTCACACCTCACTTTTTCTTTAACAATCATGTAAGCCACCCTGTGGCACTGGGACTATTTCGCAGATGAGGGGAGGCCAGAAACTGAAGCTAAGAAAGGTTGACCTGCCTCCAGCCACGCATCAAAGGAGCCACGAGCCCTGCTTCAAACTCTTGACTGTCTGAGCCTGAGCTCTTACTTACTATTCTAAAAAAAGCTACTTGTCAACACTTTCCTACTGTATTGTAAAAGCTACACAGAATGTGATCAGCCAACAACAGCCAGCAACAACAAATGCATGGCATAATTGCTCCTCTGCAATATTGGAAGTTGAATTCAGGTCCTTTTTACTGAACTACATCGCCAGCAGTTTTTAAAAATACTGAGACAGCATCTTGATAAATTGCTGCATGGCCTGGATGGACTCAGAATTGTGACCCTCCTGCCTCAGCTGGGTGCTGGGATTACAGGCATGGGTGCCATACACCACAGGGATAGATTGTTTTTTACAGTTCACATATTTATCTGTTGATTTGTTTGAGTTTGTGCTGAGGATTAAACCCAATATATATTAAGTTGAAGTTTTAATTTATTTTGGGGATGCTAGGGATGGAACCCTAGACTCCACTCCTTTTAAGCACATTCTCTAGTACTGAGTTACATCTCCAGTCCTCCAATTTTTATTGAAGGACAAATTTTGAAGGAGTGGAAACATATGCTATGTTCTTGAATGAAAACAGCAATATGAAGTTATTTTCAGTTCACCCCAATCTCTTGATAAAAGAGCATTTCACTTTGGTTAATAGCCACACAGAAACAGCAGGGCAGTTACACAAGAGGGAAAGAAATATTGTGAGCCCTGGAGGATATGCAAACAAGAAACACAACATAAGGTAACACTTCTTGCCAAGTGGGAGTTCAATGAGTTTGAGGAAAGGCTTAGAACCTTATGTCTTATACCTCTTGCTCTACTTGCAGGTAATTTTCAAAAGGAAAAACAAAAATCCAGAAAAATATAGGTCAGACTTATATAACTTAAAGGAGGAGCTTTGTCAAGAATCTTGTGACACACAAGTCAGAAAGTGTGTTAGAGAAAGGTGGATTTAACAGTGAGACAAACCTGAAAACTCAACTGATTTTTGACAACACAATACACTAATTCTAGAAGAAAGGGAGTGTTCTTGCTGTGTATATCATGAGCAGGAAATAACTATTATTGGGGTTGGGGTATAGCTCAGTGCAGAGGGCTTTTCAGCCTGCAAGAGGCCCTGGGTTCCATCCCCATTAAAAATTATTAGTATTCTTAATAGCCAAGCCAATCATAAGATAATTGTTCTATTTTCAAGATAAGCGAAAACTATCAATACATTCAACCAAAGAATAAATTGAAATTACCCTTATCATTAAAAAAGTTTATTCTTCTTAGAAGTGAAGTAAATAAATAAATAAAAATAGCAAGAGGGTAAACTTGGTACAGTCTCCACCTATGAGGCTTATACAAGCTCAGGTCCAGCCTGAACTACAGAGTGAGACCTTATCAAAAGAAAAGAAAAAGAAAAAAAGTTCAAGATGAAGAGGTTAGGAGTAAAAGAATATTTTTTTTTAAACGAGAAATGTTGGGAGAACTCAAATTTCTAGGGAAGGGGGATAATTTGATAAAAATGATAGTTTGATATTTTGACTTATAAATTACTCTTGTAGAGATCTGTGTAAAAGAAACAATTGGCAATGCTTGTATAAAACAAAAATTTTACTTTAGAAGGATCCTGAATGTTTAATTATTTTTCATCTAGTAAGATAACGGGAAAGCTATGTAACCACTAAAAAGGTGTGATGTTTAGATGCATATATAAATTTATGTATGTGTGCATTGTTCGTTTAGTCATTGACCATGAGCCAAGGGCTGACCCCAGGGCCTGTGCTAGCTGCGTCCTCTGCAGCTGAGTTTCTCCTCCAGCCCCAGGCAGTAGTGTATAGTATGTGATCAAGTGAAGATATCTACACCTGAGTGAGAGCAGGGGAAACACAGTACAGAGCCCTGTGCATACCACAGCCCTGCCGTGGAGAGAATGAGTCCCAAAGTGCTAGTGGTGGTGACACTACTTGCATATTCACTTTGCTGATTTGTATTTTCTCCAGTGAATGGGGACTGGTTTCTAGTAATTAGCTCAAAGCACCTCTGTTAGATCAGCTGGGCACACATCAGTATCCTGGGCGAGGGTGCTTGGCCCACTGCTGTTTGGCTTTCTACTCTCTCTGGTTAGAAGGGCTGAGATGTCAAGATAAGACCAGGAAAGGGAAGCCTGCTGCTCAGGGGCTGCTCTGTGGAGTGGACCTGGGATCTTAGGAATATTATCTTGATATCACCCAGTTTCCAATAAATGAAATAGCATGACTAGTCTGGCTGGACGGCTGCTCGAGGTATCAGGGTGACAGGGTTTCTTAGGGTCTGCTCTTTCTCAGGATAGCAGTTCTGGGAAGCAAGCCAGGGCCTTGTGTATGGTAGGAAGGTACTCTGCTACAGAGCCACACCCCTGCCCAAAACATTTTTAGATCTTCCACAAGGCTTCTTCCATTTCAAATAGGTTTTTCTTGTAAAGGTAATTTTTGTTCTCTGCCTGGCTCAGATAAACTCCTGTCCTCCTCCTCCTATCCCACTGTTCTTTTCTGTTATCACAGCTTTCTCTTGGCCTCAGAACATAGAAACAAATAACACACACATGCACACACATGTGCAACCATACATGTGTATGCAGGTACACACACTCATGCACTCACAAACAATGTCATGGGTGCATCTATATCTATTGATCTATTATCTGTCTAGCAAGAAATCAATTCATCCATGTGGATTGATTCAAATCCTTTTTAGAAACATGTCTTTTGTTTGTTTTCTTTTGTTTTTGAAATGAGGTTTCCCTGTGTATCCAGCCTAGCCTCAAGCTTCTGGGGTCCAGTGATTCTCTCTTTTTTTTTTATTTTTCCTGTTCCACAATGTGTGTTTTATTATTTTTTTTATTTTACTTTTGTTTTATTGAAGTACAAATATCAATGAGACAGTTTTTAGATACCTTGACAAGATGGGTTTCATAAATTAATACATTGCAAACTGTTTTCATAATGTTTTGGTATCATAGAAGGTGCATACATGATATTATACTTACAGACATTATTATACCGTATGTCTCTTATCAGTAAATTAAGAGACTGTAGCTGTTTGCGTATCTTATTTTTTATACCTGAATTACATCAAAGATTCAATAATTAATACTTTCTACCTTGTT
>PVKA01030705.1:13769-27158 GCA_004027165.1 Ctenomys sociabilis | reverse complement strand
TTTTTTTTTTTTTGCAGAAGCAGGGATTGAACTCAGGCCCTTGTGCTTGCCAGGGAAGCCCTTACTCCACTGAGCCATCTCCCCAGCCCCGAATAATCATTTCTTCTTTTTTTTCTGATGGCCACTTCTGTTTCCGCTTTTTTTTTCTTTTTGGGCGGAACTGGGGATTGAACTCAGGCCCCTGTGCTTGCTAGGGAAGCACTTATTCTACTGAGCCATCTCCCAAGTCCCCTTATGATGGCCACTTCTGATTTGCACTTTACTTGCTGTAACAGATCCGTGGTGTGTGTGTGTGTGTGTGTGTGTGTGTGTGTGTGTGTGTGTGTGTTGATTTCACTACTGCCGTCACTTAGGTTACTTGACCTCCCTGTGAAACCAGGTGCAAGAGGAGCAGATGTGATTTTCTTGGAAACACTGCAGAGATGACAGAAGAAATCTCTCAAGCCCTGGGGACACATAGCTGTGTATGATTCTTACTGGGAGCAGCGGCAATGACTGCAGATGCCTGGCCTGCCTGCTCTTGATCTCTTAACCTGCAGATGGGCTCTGGCCCAGTGACAGCAAGGATGAAAGAGACAGGAAACACATTTCCTATCTATCTTTTGGACTTAAAGAAGGCCAAAAGTAGAGGGAGTGGCTTTCCTCAATAGTTGTCTTCCTGTGTAACATAGAAATTTCTTTCATAGGTGCCAGCAATATTAGCAGCCCAATATTTGCCTCCTACTTGAGTTTCAGATAGTCTACAGCAAGATGGGCTGGACCTCCCACCCTCTCTTCCTGCTGTCCTGGAAGAATGCAAGGGTGGATCTGGACAAGGCCTTGCTCTCCACGTGGAGGGATTCTAGCAAGTGAAACCTTATTTATTTTTCATACATTATTCTTATGGAAAGGGCTAGGTTCCCTCAGAAGCCAAATAAATTCCTAGGACAGATGAGTCACTTGAGAGTAAAATGATTGCAGCATTGTAATCATTCTATACTGCATTCCCCATCCTGTGCTTGGATTCAAAAACAAGAGCCTGTGAATTGCCCTTCTAAAATATATACTCAGGCTAATCCATCCTTCCATCCATCCATCCTCCCATCTAATAAAAAGATATTTATTGGACACCTACTGTGCTCATCAAGTTCTGGGCCTTGAAAATGTAGTAATGAATAAGACAAAGTCCCTGTCTTCTTGGTCTTAGAACTAGCATTCCAGTGAGAAGAAGTAGACAGGATCATAATCGCATGTATATATCAATAAGCAAAGAAGAGGAATAAAACTGTTAGTAGTGCTATGTGGAATATTAAGATAGACTGCAGTGACATGGAGCTGCTACAGGTTTCCTCGAGGAGGTTACATCTAAGCTGAGACCTGAGTAACAAGTTCTTCGGGAGAGCATCGCAGGCAGGGAGGGCAGTATGTCTCAAGGCCTGGAGTGACCCAATGGCCTGTGGAGCCCTGAAGAAACAGAAAGATGCTACGTCCCAGCCTCTAACCCCTGAAATGACATCTACAGCACTCCCAGGCACTTAAGGAAGTGCAGGGAGTGGCGGGAGAGTGGCCGTCCCTCAACAATGGTCCTACTGCTCAGTGCCCATCTGGAATTCATGCATTTGGCCGGCGGCACAAGAGAGCTGGGCCGAAGCAGATCCACACGGTCCCCAAGGATGACCAGCAAGCAGGTGGCCAGCTGGAGAGTCATGTGTCTCCTTCCTGCAGTCTCAGCACACTGTCCTGAGGGGTGGTAGGAGGGGCAGGCCCCAAGTGGTGATCGGGCATTCCTGATGCAGAGGTCCCATGTCTTCATCAGAGTATCTCCCATTGTGGGGCACTGAAACATCAAACCAATGCCCTTTAGGATTAGACTTGAAGTTTCCTGAGGAAACTTCTTAATTCCTCACAGATCTACCTTACTAGATCCTCTCCCTGATGCCTCAAACGTAACTCCCCTGTGAGCATGTGCCATGCCCCCGTGTCCTGAGTAACCTAAAAGTGGTCATTCATGCACCCTCCTAACAATCCTCAGATAGTGTGTGTGTGTGTGTGTGTGTGTGTGTGTGTGTGTGTTTATCCTATTTACCCATGAGGATACTGAAGCACAGAACAGTGACACAGCACACCTACAGCTAAATCTCACTTACTCCAGGGCCTCACTTTTAACTTCTGCACTAAGCTATCTTGGTGGTTTATTTTCAAGATTGTGTTTCTGGATTCCTCTCCAGATATTCCTAATGTGAAGCAGATTAAGTTAATAACCATTACACTTTTTTTGCTTTTTGTCACAAGTGCCACGTCTCTCTAGTGAGTGGTCAAGGCAGCCTTGGCACAAGGAGCAGCATCTTGAGGTGGGCTGAACCAGGGGGTAAACAGGGAATCCTGTCCCCAGGTGGTTTTCAGTTCTGGAATGATCAGTTCTGAATTTTGAAGGCCAAGGGAACTCTCAACAGAGGAAGGGGGTTTGGTGGCCTAGACTGATGGCCAAAGAATGGTCCCATCTCCCATGCTTTCCCTCCCACATGTCTTTTGCAAGGTGACTTTGCAGCTCCTCTGTCCAGAAATGGTGTGTCCATCCCTCACCTGTGAATCTGTGATTCAGGGCAGCCTTGTCCCATACTTTAATTAGTAGGGTTCTAGAGGAGTGACCCAGTTCTGAGCCCTGGAGGGGCCTGGAGCATCACTTAAATTCTCCAAATCCACCCACCACCATGGGAAGGAGCTTGGCTGGTCTGATATGGGAGACAGTGTAAGTAGGCATTCAGTTGTCTCAGCTGAGGCCACTCAAAGTAATGAAGAACAGCCGCCCTACCAGCTGCCTGCAGGACTGAGCCTGGCTAGGATAGCAATGTGCCTCCAGAACTGAACGGTGACTTTGCCACCTCTGACAGTCTTGATCCATAGAGTTAGGGGTGGTTGCCAGCCCCTGTGCATGGAGCTGTGATAGTCAGAGCTATTGGATCTGGCTAGTGGGCAGAAAGCATGGGAAGTGGGCAAATTAGGAGCAGGAGGTGAGTGAGGGCCAGCTGAAGAGTCCCAGGCTGAGGTCCCAGGGAAGTCGCATCCCCAGGCCCTGTTGTTAGTATTGCTGAGTTGTCTAGGGGTGGGAGTGCTGCAGAGGGAGTCTACCATCAGGACAGACTTCAAGGACCTGAAAGCTCTTCAAGGTGAAGAACACCAAGCTGTGGTGCTGGTCTGAAATCTGGAAAGTGAGTCCTAAGCAGATAAGGAGGGTAGGTTATTGGGGGGCTCTCCAGATTGGGTTAATGGACAAAGACCACAGCAGCCCCACTTACCAGGTATGCCAGAGAAGCTGACACAGGCTCATGTCCCTGGGTACAGATATCTATCAGCTCATACTACAGGCATAAGACCTGCCTAATATGCTAAGCAGAGGCTGCAGAGATCCATGGACACCAACCATCAAACATTGCAGATATTTTCTCTGCAATTAGTGGAAGGGAAATGTGCAGTTTACAATCAGCAGGATCAAAGGGAGAGGCTTGCCCTTCGCAGGTGCTCCTTTGAAGAACCATCTGTCACACAGGCCTCTCTTCTCAGGGGCGCGCCTTTCCAGAGAAAAGAACAACAAAGAGGAGCCCACTGGAATGGAATCACACTTGCAGCATGTTCACAACAAAGTGCAGGCAGCAAGTGCACTCTGTGGGGAGTTATAGAATTGGTCGCACACCACAATAGCTCTCAGAAGCAGCAGGAGGATCTGCCAGGCTCCTCAGTGTCCTCAGCCAGTGGATGCTACAGATGAGAGAGAGGAGGATGCAGAATGGAAGATGGAGTGAGCCAGCCGTGAAGGATGCTAGACTCAACCTCCTAGCACTCCTGAGTCCTCTTCCTGGTAGCCGGCCTCATAGGGCTTGCATTCTTCACAGTTCTGCCCACTGCTGGACACTACAGAATGCAAACCAACCAAGTGAAGTTGATGTCAGACAGACTGGATTGAATGTTGGTCCCACTAATATCAACTGTGGGGCCCTGGGCAAGTTCCTTCTCAGCTTCTGTATTCCCTATCCATCCAATGGATTTCAAGATAGAACAGTGGAGTCAGTGGCACCAGTGAGATGAGCAATTGTGTCTCTTCACCATTTAAACTCTTTCTGAGCACTGGCTGGGGGCTGAGGCCTCAGGCTGGGAGTGTATCAGACATGGCTCCCACTCATAAAGCCAGGAGAGCTGCAGAGGCAGCCCAAAGCCATCAGCTGGCAGATTTCTTTCTTACCTAGGGAAGTCAGTCTTTCTCCATTTGGCCTTAAACAGATTGGATATTGACCCCCACCTCACTCACATTATGAGTGTACCCATTTTACTCAAAACTCACCAATTTAAATATTAATTACATACAGAAAATACCTCAGAGGAACATCTATGATAACATCTGACCACATGTCCAGATTCTGTGGCCTTGATAGTTTCATGCATAAAATTAATGTTCACAGCCACTGACCACCCACTGTGAGCTGTACCAGGCACTGGGATATTGAACTGAAGATATGAGCCCCATTCTCCAGAAAATCACAAATGCAAAATGAAGAATCTCATAGTGCCTACCTAGTAGGGAATTTATAAGGAATAAAGAGGGACTAGGGAGATGGCTCAGTGGAATAAGTGCTTCCCTGACAAGCACAAGGGCCTGAGTTCAATCCCTGGTTCTGCCAAAAAAAAAAAAAAAAAAAAAGGAATAAGGCAGAAAAAGACTTGGCAGGCATCATCATCCAGGGTGTTAGTAGATGCCTAGAGTAGCATCCACACATTAAGACCCAAAAGGCAGATGGGTACCAGGTACACATCTTTTTCCTAGATGATGAGAATAGTCTTATTTCACAGCAATTTCATATACTAAGGCAGTACTGGAGCCATCCCCTGGTACTCTGTTTGAAGCCCTCACCAGAGAGAGATTTACTGCCACAAAAAATACTGCCCTGCTGGCCAGGAAAGCCTCAGTGCCTGCTGTACCCGTTGGAGGCCTGTTGCCCGCAGCCACACACACCAATCTAAGCAGGGTTATTAAAGCATAAATCCCCATCGCTTGTCTCCCTCTCATTGGGCCGAAGCATCACCATGTTCATTAGTGGGAAATGTGAGGTTATATAATCTAATTTTTATAACTCTCCAAGGAGAGTGTGGGTCATACATTAGACTGAGAATTCAACCTTTAAAGATAAGGGGAATGTCATTTTTATTAAAAAGGACCACAAAGCATAATGAAAATTATTGCCCCAAATAGGCAAAATAACCCACAACCCACAGAAAGGTGCGCTTATGAATCTCTCTAGTACTGTGATTTCTGAAGCAGGCATGCATATTAAGTAGCTCAAGGGCACTGCTGGGGCTCGCCAAATGGCACCTGGACACAGACCCAGGAAGATGTGACACTGTAGACACATCACGGAAGACCTGTGGCTGTCCTGGCCTCCTCATCCCGGAAGAGCTGTGCAGGCCCAAAGCACAGTCTGCATGAGAAGGCTGGGGAAGGCTCATGGGGAAGAATGGGGTGCAATGACGATTTCAGACCCCAGAGGGCAGGCGCAGACGCTCCCTCCCAACTCATACAGGACTTCCGGCCCCTGCGCTCTGCGCGGGCAGATAGCCACACCCCCAGGGTCCAATGAAAGTACTCCAGGGTCAGGAGCCACCCTAGGCTTGGCCTCAGAGCCACCCACCAGGGTCATGAGTGCTTGGTCTGTCTGCTCATATGTTTCAGGGGCCCCACAACAGGCATAGTGGCACACTGTGTATATATATATATATATATATATATATATATATATATATATATATATATATATATATATATATTGAACTACCCATGGCAGCCAGGAAGTTCTTGATTTACACAGAATCAAGAGATTCTAGAACACACCCGAGAGTCCATAGCTTCTATCTTCCAAACCAAACTGTTGGTTTTTCTGGTTTACTGAGTCACCAGGGGATTGAACACCCCTGAACTCTGGCTACGTACCCCATCATGGTCAGATGTGAAGCTTCCCACATGGGCTACTTCCCTACACTTTGTCTGTTGCCTGGGCCCTGTCCCTGGAAAGAAGGGATGGGAACCCCTGAATTCGATCTAGCCCTTCATCCACCACCACCTCCTTTACCTCGCCCACGCCACAATCTCTGCCTGTGCTCATTTGTCTGTGTCCTACTGTCCGGATGAAATCCTTTTCTGGGTGGTACCTGCTGCAGACATTTCTCAGTGTGTTTACCCCACTGCCTGTGGTCTGAGACTACTGTGCTGCCACAGTTGGCCCGTGGGGGCACCCAGCACGTAGGACAGCGCTCAGCATCATGGAGTAGGTCTCAGACACTGTGTGTGTTGATTCCATGAAAATCCGTCCCTGCTGCTGAAGGCCCACGTGGAAAAAGAAACAAAAAAAGAGGAAAGAAAAAAGCTTTCAGATACTCATATTTTTTCCACATGGTAAGTAGTATTGAAGACAGCATCATTGTATATACTCTAAGCTCAAAGGAGAAGTTTAGGGTCAAAAGAGAAGATGGGATGGAAGCCTGAAGGTTAGCGGGCCCAGCTCTGAGTGCACTGCCAGCCTCCCACCATCCTAGTTGAGCTGCTCAGGCAGGAAGTTCTGCCTCAGCTAATCTAAATCTTTCTTGTTGCAGGTTAAGCCAATTTCCTGGGCAGCCTGATGCACTTTTCATTGAGGCCACATGGGTGGCAATTATCTCTGAGAGTGGCTATTACAAGCAGGCTTTGCAGATGACAGCCTTTTAAGTTTTCAGAAGTGTATGTGTCTTTATTCCATGCCATATGGACTTCCTGCACTGTTGTGCTGCATATTTAAAAACCCATCATCTAGCTTATCTATTTGAGGTACATTTACCCATTGAAACGGTCAGGACATCAAATAAGGCTACACATGCAGCTTCTGATCAATATCCCAACAAACAGGCCCTTCAGCCGGAATGCCTTATGCTCCTACCTCAGAGAAAACCTGTGCAGAGCTCACTCTAGAATTTTCCAGACCTTCACTTCTTTAAATCCCTGAAATCCTGACTCCAGAGGCCATTGATGAAATACAGAACAAATGTTTATAGCCAGGTTACCTGAGAAAGTGTGTTTCCTTAAGACACTATGTGAATTTACAATAATACTCTTACATCCACTCTCAAAAGACATCCTAAGAGAACCATCCCTGCTTGGATTTTAGTGGCTTTTCTGCCACAAAAAGCTCCAGGGTCTGAAGCCAAACTCTGGAAATAAATATCAGTGGAGATGTGGGTGTTAAGCAAAACCTCATGTCATCTTTGCAAAATACCCATAGCAAAGCCAAATATGTTTTTTTGTCTTCTTTTTGTCTATTTAATGATTCATCCTTTAAAACAAGATGGAAGACTGAATGGTTTAGTTAGAAGTACCTCCTCCACCCCTCTCTTAGTGCAGGAGAGACGTTTTCAGTCTGGGTGGTCGGATTTGAGGTGGTGTTAATTTTTTATATTGGATGCATGCATCTGGGAATGGTCTCTCTTCCTATGATTTTCCAGTTCTCATCAGTGCGGGGTTGGGCTAACATGTTCAGCAAGCATGCAGGATAGACAGCTCCTTGCTGAGTTGTAGCAAATCTCTGCTTATAATTAAAAACTAGGAAAATGTTGCCACTTCAAAATAAGTTCCAGGGCTGGCCAAGGCAGGCTTCTGATCTGCAGGTGTTCAGTCCCATACTCTCAGGACCAGGTGCTGTTCATGGAGGGCCTCTCACTATGGAACATGGCTGGTTTACTCATCCTTCTCCAGGTCACAGAGTGCTCGTGGCTGCAGAAGAGCTTTTGTATCTATGACTTGTGGGTCACAGAATATTCTCTGAGTCAGAAACAAGCTTAACTGTGACTCTTATGAGTGATGGACCCATTCCCTTAATGGTCCCTCAGGAACAAAACACCCATGGAACTGTGGCAGAAAGAACTCCAATCCAGGGCAGGAAACCACTAAGATTCTCAAAGGGAAGAAAGAAAAGGATGGGAATTGGATATTTCCCTAATGGAGCAAGAAAGTATTTTGCATCCCCTTGTGAATATTAAAACACAGAAATGCTAATTGTTATTAAAAATCAAAGAAAGGGCCAGCCAGACAGCTCAGTGGATTAAAGCTCTTGCTTAGGCAGACTCAGGCACTGGGGTTTGATCCCTGGTATGCACCGCCATGCATCAAGGCATGCTGGATGATAATTGAGATGTGGTGTGTTGGTGCATGCCTGTAATCTCTGTGCTTGAGAGGCTAAAGAACAGGGGGATCACTATAAATCTGATATGTGTTGTGAGACCCTGTACTAAATACATTAAAAAAAAATCAAAGAAGTCACTAGTGCCCTGGAAGGGACCATGACCAATTTTCACAACTGAACAAAGGGGTTTGGTCTTCAGTTTAGTAGCTATCTGCTTGATTTTAGTGACAAAGTTTGAAAAATATGTTTACAATCTGGATTTTTCTTTTAATTTTTAAACCCCCTTTCTTTCTTCTGGATGAATCAGAGATGCATAGATCTTAGATTCAAAAAGTCACTTCAAATCCCCTTGAAAAGCTGATTTAACAACTATAGTTGTTAAATTTCTAATATCTGTTAAAACAAGTAGAAAAATATGAAAATCAAAATCATTTTATGCTAAAATATTCTGTTATTTCCCCCTCAGCCTCAACCCCTTTCATTCTGCTTTATTGTCTTTATTATAACATGCATAAGAAGATACAAGATGTGAAAGCAAGAAATCCTGCTCCGAAGAGGCAATTGCATTTCCAAGCATAAGAATTGATCATCCACTCTTCCTATTCACGCTGTTCAAACTCATATTGGCCTTTCTAATTTTAACTGCAAAAGTCAGCTTGGAAAGAATGATTTTGAGCATATTTTCACAATATGTTAACAATTCCAACTGTGAGAAGTCAACAGTTACAACATACATCATAATCATTGAGGCTGCATTAAGAGGAGATAATTATGAATGGAAAAATATATCCTATTTGCATCTAATAGCAGTTTTGGATGACGAGAGTAGGGCCTTGCTCATGAGAACACATGTTTGGTAATTGAGCTCTCATTTTAAAATTAATCGTTCAGTGACAGCTGCCTGAGACACACTCTTGTCATTGATGGAAAACGGTCCCAGTGAGTTGGCCCTTCTCGAATCCTCAGCCCAAGAAGAACCAAAGAGCCCAGGGCTATGGGTTTTCAGGGGTCTGAGGTCATGGTTTTGCCACAGACAGAATGTTCCTTCCATCAAACTCACTCCCAACCAAACTCCTAGGGCTGTGTCTCTCCATAGGGTATTTTGTGTCCCATAGGTGGCAGGCTATGTCATTTTAGGGGATACAAATGTGGATTTTATTTTAAGCACTATGTAGTAACTTCTTTGTGTATTATTAAAAGCACAATTAGCACATTCATTTGTAGCTTCAGAGACAGGATTAATTAGAATGAATCAAAGAAACAAAAGTCCAGACTTCTAAAATAACTAGAAAGAGAAACAGTAAGTAAACCATGGTCAAGAAATTGCTCAGACCTGGTGGGAGATTGGAAGATGATTTGAAAATGAATAAAAACCACACATTGGAAGTCACATACTGAATTTTGTCTTTTCTAGACAGACATCACAAGAAGGCCTGACTTCTTTTACTGGGAAACAGGGCTCAGGCAAGAACAGGGGAGAAGATTTGAATTTCACATGTCCGGCACTTGAACTGAATTCAGCCGCATCATGGGTCTCTGGTGGGCTCAGAAACAACAGCAGCTAGCAGTCCCAAGGCTGTCAACATGTGGTTTTCAAAGTTACAATTCATATTTTTAATTCTGGCAAAGAAATAGGAAAAACAGAAGCTAAACAATGTGCGTATCTTTGAATTCTTTGCCTTAAAATTCTCCCCAGCTGGAGTTCCAAGGTCTGCTGTCTCAGATACACAGATAAAATTACAGTGGGATCTGCTGTGGTAACAATGCCTGGGCTGCAGACGGCCAGACCCTGGTCTAAGTCCCAGACTCCAGTTATTTTATTTGAGCCTCTAATACTCTGTTATTGGAGCTTATCCATTTCATAGATGAAAAACCTGAGATATGGAGAGAGAACCAATAGCTGGCCCAAGAAGAACACGGACTTGAACCCAGGTCCTGGGTTCACCTCTTACCCATTGCAGAGATCATTACTGCTTGACATTTGTATCCTTCAGTGCTCACCCATCATTAAATACCCTGAAAATTCACAGAGGAATCCACGTTCAGCTGGCCTAGGCCACAACAGGAGCACAGCTTAGGTAGCACCTGTTCTCTCAATTGTTTGTCTCTTTCCTTAAGATTGTTAAAGGAATAAAGCACTGTCTCAAAAGTGAGACAGTGTTGGATCCTGATAGATAATCATTTTTTCTTTTATTTAAATTTCTTTCCTTTTATTTAAATTTCTAGGAAGTAAGAAATTTACTGTCAGGCAAGATCATGGTAGAACATAGTCTGATCGTTAAGTTTCAACTTGGTCAGAGAAATGAACCATCTTTTCGCCTTTCTTTCAAACTTGATCTTCTCCCCCAGGTTTCATCATTCAATGAGCGGATATGTCTTATGAGAAAACATGATTGAAGAGAGTCTACACATCATTTCTCAGCTTTCCTTGGCTTTTCCCAAAGAGAGTGCCTGTTGCGATGCACAGTGGTGATTTTTCAAATCTGCTGTCAAATTGCCTACAAAGATGCCTCCTCTTCTCAAGGTCAAATTAGTCTTTGAAGAATATTTGGCATCATGGAAGGAAAATTACTTTTAGTCATTCTAATGATAGGCAATAGCAAAAGAGGTCTGCTTTCGGAGTTATTATGAAAATTAATCAAATGCTAAACTCAGATAATGAGAAAAATATGCACCATATGAAGAGAGACCCCCTCTGTTTGAGATGGTAGATGTGTAGGCCTCCCGTTAGTTCCACTTTGGTGCTGAGACTGGTTAGTGCCAAATTTCTGATGAACACATGGGAAGCTGCCCAGCAAAAGCATGTGTGTGCTGAGGTCACAGCACCTTTGCTGGGAGGAGTCTGCTAGGCTTCCCATGGGAACAAGACAGAAGTCTGTCATGAGGGAACACTGGACATGGGATTTCCTTGGCCTGAGAAGATGATTGAAAAGAGCAGTTGAAAAAAAGCAGACTGTAGTTAAAACAGCCTAGCAGAAGCTTCCCCAAACTAAGCAACCCCCAAATCCAACAAAGCGGCTTCTGACACTGATTCTTCCTTCTATTTTTCTTCGTTCTCTTCTATTATCTCTATCAGAGCAGTGCCAACAAATGGCAATCCTAGAATTACCTGACCATCTCATGATGGGAAATGGGGACCAATAAGATGCTTGGGCCTGAGAGGAGGGCTGAGCCATGTATGTTCATGGCTCTGAGGGTTACTAGGAAGGCTGAGAATGCCCAGAGGACCATCATTAATTGCTCTATCCAGTTCAGGGTGGAGTATCAGAACAGTAACAAACCTTGACATCAACATTCCTAAATTTATGCACTAAGAACATCTGAAGATATGCTCCCAGCCCACATAGCCTTTGTTGTGGCTGATGCATGGTGAGAGCATTCAAGCAGCATCCCGTCTGCTCCATTTAATAGCTGTTGACTGAGTACTTCCTGTGCATACACTTGTCGGCCAACCATTGCACTTCCAGCCCTACTCCGTTGTCTTCTTTCTTCTCAACAGCAGAAGTTCTCATTTTGCATGGCAAGAAACTGAGTCACAGGAGGTCACATTGTGGAACATTAGATCACCTTTGGGAGCTACATTTTAAGACAAATATGATATACATACATAGGAATTTAAATTTTTCTTTATTGATTTTGGCCCAACTGTCATGAATAAAAGACCCAGCTACAAAAGCTTGTGTACAACTTGCATTTTTCAAGGACTTTCCAAGACCTTCCAGGACTTAGAAAACCAGGAAGGGCCCAGATCGTATAAAAGAAAAATTCAAAAATTCACAGATAATTGCTTCAGTAACCCTAGATACTCACTAACGTTAGGGATATATGTCAGCCTAATTTTAAAGTGTTAATAGATCTGTTTTTTTTTTTTTTTTTTTTTTTTTTTTTGAGGGAGGGGCAATATCTATAGTATTTTAACCTAACTATTGCACCAAAGCATTTGAAGAGGTAAATACCTTGACAGTGGATGGTGAAAGTTTCTGTTGGTTGTTGTGGAAAGTCTTACAATAAATGAACTGTTCCATTTACCCCCAAGAACCAGGGTAGGCACATAAACTGCAGGAAAGGGCCATCCAGAGCCACACAACTGTCAAGAGAATCAGTTTTGATGTGAAATTGCAATTTGGACTGAAGACCAGTGTCTTGCATGCCATATTAAATAAAACATCATGCAAAACTTTGCGGAGGAAAATGTCTGAGAAAATTTAGCAGGGTCACAGATGCCAGTTAAACACAAGACAGAAACTAACTTCTCAAGACACTGTATTATGGCCTATTGCTTCTAAAATGCATGCATAAACAAGTGAAATTAAGCCACCACAGGGCTAGGGACTATTATAGGAAAAAGTGATTTGTTTATTTGATCAACAGACCTCTCCAACAGCAGCATCTGCACTGTAAGAGGTAAATCACAATCAAAATTACTTGGCACAGTTGCTGAATTTATTAAAAATTTCTTGAAAATCAGCTACTTTCATCAAGGTCTTGTGAAAAAAAGATTAGGGTTCAGAATTCCAGACTTTTGAGGTCAGATTACAATAATAACCAAATTAGTTGGTTTTACATTACTATAAGTAAATGCCAGAGATCATCAACTTATAAAGAGGAAAGTTTGGCTATGTATGGCTCATAGCTTGCTTGGGGTAGCACATGCTATACTGAGGTATAGCATATTGAGGTAGCATATCATGAAAGGAATATGTGAGATACGGGCAAGGGAGGAGAAGGGAGACAGATGTCCTTTAGCACTCCTGAAGGACATGGCATCAATAACCTGGAGCCTCTCCCCCTGGCCCCACCTCCTGAATGTCTCCATCATCTTCTAATAGCTGAAATCAAAGATGTGACACATGTCACCTTTGGAGTCATTCTGGATTGAAACTATAGAAGTAACCTAAGGAGCAAAAGGTGGGGAAGGCAGAAGACAAGCTCTTACCTGTCCGGCGCCGCTCCCGTCCCGCGGAAGAAGACACTCAGACACTCATACGCAGGGTTCAGCAAGCCTTTATCGAGTGGGATGCAAGCCTCTACATGCGTCCGCTATCCGCGGCTCCTATCGTGCAAGCAACAATGAACTTCCTGCCAGAGCGAGCTATATAGGTTTCATAGATCAATCACAGTTGTACATGTGTTCGCATATCATTGGCAGAGTCACAAAAAGTGGCGGGCATTTCCCTAAATAGGCGGGACCCAGGCACAGCAACAAGAACCCGGA
>PVKA01030705.1:0-13669 GCA_004027165.1 Ctenomys sociabilis | reverse complement strand
CTTACCTTTAACAAAGTCAGTGGCCTCTCCCACCTAAGAGTTTTATTTTCAAGCCATGACTATCGGGCGGTATAAATGCACACCCTCTCCAAAGCTTTGGGGCAAGGTCACATGGAACTGAGGCAAGGAGCTGTTCCCACCCCTGATTGATGAAACACACCCCTTGAAGCAGCCAGTCATACGTGGGCACTTCTTATCCCTGTTCTGCACCTCTACCAAAATCAAAAAGACCCTTGGAGGTGAAGTTTCCAAGACTGACAAAAGGCTTGGCCTGCTTGGAAAGATTAAACAGCTTCTACTTTTCAAAAAACACATAAAAGGCCAATAAATGGGTGCCTTCCCATTCCTCCTCAGGGCAGTGACTCAAAGCTCAGGCCTGGGAGAGACAAGTTTGATGGATTTTCAGATTAGCGTAAGGGCTGCTGTGATCGATCTCTCAGAACAACGCATCATTTGGCATGAAAATGTGCATATTTCCTGTGCTCTGATGAAGACTTTATCTTCTCAGGTCCAGGAGGAGGAAGAAAAGCTTGAGTGATCTTTCTGATGACTGCATTACTAAAACTTCCTATCTCCCTCCATTCCATTTCTCTCTTAGTCTAGTGCCCTTTTTTATTGGATAGTGAAGAAAGAGCCTTGTTGCCTTAAACTTATGATCCATTGCCTCAATTTAGTATTCTATTTACTCAAAAACATATCTATTGCCCAGAACCTCTGGCTATATGCTAGAAATACAGATGGGAAAAATATGACTCTTATCAGTTTTAGTGCTTAGTTTAAAAAATAACCCAAAGCATTATCTAGCAGAAACCATCAGACATCATATGCAATGTGTTGTGTCCCAGGCCAAAAAGAGAAAAGAAAAAAAAAAAAAAAAAAAAAAAAAGAAGAAAGAACAAATTTAAGGAAGTGGGAAGGTGGCTAGGACTGGTGTCACTGCGTTTACCAAGGACTCAGGTAAAATCCTAGTACTGAAGAAGCCGAACTGAAGGCAGGGGATTTAACCCACATGCGTAAGCCTCCAAATTCTTTTCTTCTTGATGCAGTTATCTCATTTACATACTGGCTCTGATGAATTAAACTAATGTTTCTGAATGGTACGAGAGTGCTTACAATGTACATTTATAGAAAACTAATTTATTCACTATATAATCTCCAGGAGAGAGGGCTTGACTGATGGTGCTTAAATCTGTATGTGAGCATCCATTGCTTTCTTTTTCTTTCTTATGGAAAACACATATGTATTTCTATAAATGGCCTATAAAGTCAGAAGTTTCAGGTAAAGAAATATAATTAGAAAATCCACAGTTTTCAAAAGGATATCTCCTGTGAAATCTAAAACTTTGAAATATCTGATTTTCTAGTCAGTTCAGCTGAACTTCCAGTGACCTCAGAGAAAAAGAAAGTGGATGGAGCTCATCATACCATCCAGATCTAAGGAAGCCATGATCTTTGGGGACAGCAATGAGGAAATGAAACCAGAGAATCAGAACTCCTGGAGGCTGTCGAGCCTCTGTGGAGCATCAGCTCTAACAAGCAGGTCTCATGTTCTTAAATGCTTGTGGTAAGGGATGCAGCACAAGAACTTTCCAACTTTCCTTCTTGCCCTCCTGGTGGTTATAAACTTAAACACAACCAGACAGCTTTTGTTTTTCTCTGAATGAAGATTTGACAAAGAATTAGGGATGAGCCAGAAAGATGGCTCGTAGAATAAGCGCTTGCCTGGTAAGCACAAGGGCCTGAGTTCAGTCTCTAGTTCTGCCAAAAAAGAACTATGGATGGACTTTCTTCTAAGGCTCTTCTGATTCTTTGAGTGATATATTTAGTACGCTGTTTGTTTTGATTGGCTGATCAACTGCCCAGGTTCTGTTAGTACTTAGGAAACAGAGTGAACCAAAAGGACATTTGCAGTCAAAACCTGAGATCCATTTACAATTTAAGACAAGTTCATGAACCTGATGGAGGTGAGAGAGGAAGAAAGAAAGAATGAAAGAGATAGAGATAGATAGATGATAGATAGATAGATAGATAGATAGATAGATAGATAGATAGATAGATAGATAGATGATAGATAGATAGGAGTAGATGGGAAGGGAAAGAACAGAAGAGAATAGAGGGAAAGGAAGGGAAAGGAAAGGAAGGGAAGGCATAGAAGGAGGAGGGAGGAGAAGGGAAAGAAGAAAGACAGAAAGGGAAAGGGAAGGATTTTGTAGCAAACAAGTGCTCCATTAAAAATACTGAGTGATATTATATTATCCTAGCTCAGAATGTTGAGCTGGGAGCCTATGTCCAGACATGAAGCCTTTCCATGGTCATTGTTCCAACGGTGAAGAGTAAGGCCTGAGACAAGAGCCCTGCTGACCTTCCCACCATAGATGTAGTTAAGCCTAAGGGAGAAAAGACCTCCTGAAACACACAATCAGATTGTTTCAAATAAGTCATAAAAAAGGTTAAAACCAGTCCATGAAAAAAATATATATTATGTACAGAGAAAACAAACATTCAGAAAGAAGTAAAGCAAGCTCAAAGACAATGGACTGACTCCTCTAAAGTCCTGTGGGAGCAATGGTGAGCCCTTTGATCTAAAATTCTATGACCAACAAAAACATCATTCAAACAATGAAGATGAAAAGCCCAGTGCAATTTTCATTTCTTCTCGCAATTGCTGGCCTCATAATTGTTTTCTATTGTCAAATTGATTCTCAAACTGACAAAGAAATGTAAAAGTCCTAGAACAACCAAACAATTTGAACAAGGACAAAATTGGAGGACTCTAAATTATTTCAAAGCTTATTTTAAAGTTACAATAATTATAACTGTGTTGTGTTGGTAGAGATAGACATATGGATTAATGTAACAGACTGGAATCCAGTAATAGGCCTACTTTTGTCTATTTGTTCTGACAAATGTTAAGCAATTCAATGGCGAAGTTGTAATCTTTTAAAGGAATCATGTTGGAATAACTAGATGGTGATGTGAAAAGAAAATGATTTCAATCCTTACCTCATACTATGTATAAAAATTCATTGCAAATGGATCAAGGGCCTAAGATTGCATGTTAAAATTATAAAACTTTCAGAAGAAGAGACAGAAAAACCTAAGTGAACTTCAATTTTATAAATATTTCTTAAACAAAATACAAAGTTACAAACTAAAAATAAATAAAATCTATAAATTGAGCTTTATCAAATTTGGAATGTCTTTAAAAGATATTAAGAAAATGAAAAAGACAGAAGAAAATATATACACTACAAAGGACTTATATATTGATCATATAAAGACTATTTATAATCTGTAATAAGAAAAACAAGTTACTTAATCACAGAAGAAACTCAGGTGGCAAATAAGCCCCTGAAAAAATATTCAATATCATTGGTAATCTGAGAAATATAATCTAATGCTATACTGATTACCACTGCACATGCCCAGGTATAATTAAAATTCAAAACCGTGCCCACTACAAGTGCTGGTCAGGACATGGAGCAGCTAGAACTCTCCCACACTGCTTGTGGGCCTGCAGAGCCGTAGAGTCACTCTAAAGAACAATTTGGCAGTCTCTGAAACTTAAACATATAGTTACCATATAACCAGTCATTCCACTCCTAGGTATTTTCCCAAGAGAAACTCAAGCATATGTTTTCCATAAAGACAAACAAATAAATGTCATTACAGCTTTATTTGTAGCAGTCAAAACACGGAAGAAACAACAAATGTAGAATCAGACTACATAACCAGTAGTCCCAGCTACTTGGAATACTGAGGTAGAAGGATTTCTTGAGCCCACTCATTTGAGGTCAGTGTGGGCAACATAGCAAAAGCCCCAGTTCAGAATCAAACATAAACCCATAAATAAACAAAGAAATCAAATGTCCATCAAATGGTAGTATAGGTATACAATGAATGCTATCAATAAGAAAAATGAATGAACTCAGAAAATTCTGGAGATGCACAGACACAAACTGCTCAGCTCTCTGTAAGGCTACTTGGCGACCTGTGTAAAAGAATTGAAGTGTACTAGCCTCCAAACTGGCAAGCTCACAGACAAAAATTTATCTAATAAACATGTGTAAAATATTAGTATACACACAATCTGATTGAAAATTGGCAGAAGACTGAGTCCTTATCCGAAGAAGATATGCAGATGGTCAAATAAGCACATGAAAAGATGCTTAACATTACTAATCACTAGGAAAGTACAAATGAAAAAAGTCACAGTGTCATTTTACTCTCATTAGGACAGCAATTGTAAAAATAACAATGCAAGAACACAAGATAACAAGTACTGGTAAAGAACGTGGAACACTTTGAGCTCTTGCACATGTTTGTTGGGAATACTAAGCAATATATTTGCTGTGGAAACAAGACATCAGTTCCTGAAAAGGTAATTATAGAATTATCATCCAACAATTTCATTTCTGGTCATACATCCAAAGAGCTGAAAAGGGAAACTCAAGCAGATATCTGTGCACCCTTCTTATAGCAACATATTTCAAAACTCACCAAAAGTTGGAGGAAATCCGAGTCTGTTGACAGGTGAACAAATAAACAGAAAGCTCTATACATGTGAAATGGAATATTATTCAGCCTGTAGAAAAGTTCTGACACATGTTCAACATGGAGAAACCTGAAGAACATTACGTTAAATTAAAGAAGCATGAAATAACAAACGCCATATGCTTTGCTAATAAGATACTCACAACAAAGTTTCATAGAGACAGGATTTAGATGGTGGGTGTCAGGTCCTGGCAGAAGGAAGAAGGGAGACATAATTCTTTAATAAGCATTTTTCAAGGGCTGGCCAGGTAGCCCAGCAGATTAAAGCGCCTGCGTAGGCAGATGCAGGGTCAGGGGTTTGATCCCCACCTGCAGTGCTGGCCCCGTCTCTGGGATGTATTAAGAAGGCCATTGAGACAGGGCATAGTGGCACTCACCTGTAATCAAAGAACTTGGGAGGCTGAAAACAGGAGAATCACTATGAGTCTAATCTACATAGTGAGACTCTGTAGGCCGTGTTAAATTTAAAAAAAAAAAAAAGTATTTTGTGAAGTGGGAAAAGTCATGGAATTCAAGTGAACAGTAATTGCACAACAATGTGAATGTGAAGAGTGGTTAAAATGGTCATTTTTATCCCATGCATGTTTTACCGTAATTACAAAATGATTAATATTAAGCTACTCTCTGCAGTGTCATAGGTAATAGGGAAAGAAACAGAAGGGACTTAGGTACCTGTGAATTGAGGCTGTGCAACAATTATAACACATTTTTAAAATGTAGCCATTAAAAAAATGAATCATTGTCCAGAAATGATAGGCAATTATCTCCAAAGTGAATTTACAAGATAACAAAGAGTAAGAGGCACGAAAGCATGTGCTCCCGATTATGTGAATAAGGAGGGGAGAAGGGCATGCTATTTACATATGAGACACCTATGAATGTGTAGCTGCATATGCCAAGAACATTTCTGGTAGGATACTTGGCACCAATGGTTGCCTCCAGGAAGGGTGAGAGACACATCTTTTTCTTCTCTGAATTTTTACCATATGCATGCATAGCTTTTTAATTTAGAAAGTTAATTTAAAAAAAAACCCATTGGTCACCTGTACACTAGAAGATTTCATCCTTTCATAGCCTGGGGGGGACCTTAACTCCCACACTTAGCTACACTCTCCAAGTTCCCTCCCCCCTCTTGCTTTTCACAGAGTGCAGGCCCCTCGGAAGTCTTTCAGGTCTCCACCCACCAGAGATTTCTTGGCTCCTCTCCTCTTTCTGCTCGGAAGCTGCCTCCATGCCCTGTTTCTGCCGACTCCCTGTCCCTCACTCCTCAGTCTTCTGCATTCTGGTTTCTGCTCTCTTGACCTCTCAAACTGCTGTCACCCAGCCCTGGAAATTGCTGTCTTCTTGCCAAACTCTAAAACTTTACTTGGTGCTGCTTTTCCTCTCTGAATTCCTGGCAGTGTCTGTCATCTCCCTAGCCCTGAATTCTATCTTCATCCTTTCCTGGATCATAAGGCCCAGCAGTCAGAGAATTGGCTAGGGGTTGGGCATTGTCACCACATTCTCTTCTTCACACAACACCTGGTACACAGCGGTGTTCAGACAACATTTGCTGGAAGGACCAAGCCCTTGGCGTGCACTTACTCACCTGCTCTTCTTCTGCAGAATTTTCTTTCTGTCTGTCTGTATGTCCTTCCATGCTTGTGCTTTGACCTTCTTTCCTTCTCTATGCACCTTTCCCCCTGTAGCCATTGATATGTTGGTCCTGTGTTTCTCCCCTAATTCTCATCTCCAGGGTTCCATAGCAGCCTTTCCTCCCACTGTTCAGACTCCAGAGCTTGTCTACTCTTCCCAAGCAGTGGTCGCTCTTCTCTCTAGCAATGTATCATAGATACTTCATCCCATTCCTCTATGCAGCCAGATGTGTCTGTCCCAGTAAAGTCACTGCCCCTTCTTCACCCACATTCCCCCTGCTGTCTCTCTGGTGTCTGCTTCTGTCTCTCAAACTCACTAGCTTCCAGTGGCCCTGAAGTGGCCTTTGAGTTCCTATCGCTAATCTCACTCGTACATCCTTCACACCTAGCTGAGCAAGAATCTAGAAACTCTCAGTTACTACTAAAAACTAAGCTTCTCCAAACAGGATAACTTTGTGTTCTATGAATTCCACTTAAATTTTTAAAAGTCAATTATTAAAGAGGTTGTTATGGCATACTGTTCCCCTCACTGATAAATGAGTTAGATAAGTATTGAACACACATTCATTAAAAATATTAAATTACTTGATCCTGTGTAACTTGTGTAAATATCATAAATTATTCCCCCAAGACATTCATGAAAAAGTCAGCTCAGCATCAAGTGTCTGAGGATGTCAATCAGAATGGTCTATGGTGATGAAAATGACTTATAGCATCATTCATTGTTCAGTGGGGCAGGCACTGAGAGACATAGCCTCTAGGAGCTCTGCTATGACTAGCACAGCCAAGGAACTGAATGATTTTCAATATTGGTTAGTTAGGCTTAAACTAAAGAGCCTCACATAGCTGCTATCTCTCATACTGGACGGCAGAATCGCAAGCACACTGGGCTTCCTTTTCAAGCACTTTTCTCAGGGAAACCCAAAGTATAAATAAATTATAGAGAAAAATAAAAGATATAGAATAGAAAGCAGGGAGGGAAACCTTTTGTAAATGGGAAGAGGACCAAGAGAGGGCAATGGGAAGGAGACATAAACAGAATGAAGATGTGTTGTGTACCTGTACCGACTCCCCATGATAACTGTAATCTCTACCTATGACAAACATGTCAAAATAAAATTTGAAAAAGGAGCTTCTTCTTTAGCCTGGCTTTCCCTTTCCCAGGATCTAGCACTCAAGATTTTCGTCATTTGATGATTCTTCTCTCTGACGACGTTTCCTGCTCTGTCTACCACTGTCCACCCCATTGCACTGTAACCATCTTCTCCGAGGAGTTGGAAGCCTTTCCACCCTTCCTCAGTTCTCCTAAGACTTCCTCTTTGCCCACTCTGGTGCTTAGGGAGAGCCTGCTGTGGAAGAGACCATGCCTTCTAGGACTCTGAGCTCTTGGCTAAGAACACTGTACCATCCGCTTTCCTCCATCTATATCCCATCCCATATTGGACCCCTATTCAGAGCAGGGCTACAGTACAGCAACAAAGTAGACAGCCAAAAACAGGGAGACCACACTTACCTCTGTATTCATGCTGACCACTATGATGTGCAAAGAGCATATATGTTTATATGAAAGGACTCTGTGAGCTTCTATATCTAGGAGGAAAATGTTGGCTGATGGACATGGAGCTCTTATTTTTGCCGAATAAGAGATTTCACTTTATACCCCAACAGTAGTTTAGCACGGTCCATTAATGATGCACGGGGCAGTGTGAAGAATGTGAATTCAAGCCAAGAGGACTCAGGTAGATCTGTGATGGAGTCAAGAGAGCATGAAGTCTGGGGCAGTGGGACAGCCAGGCAGGGCCCTTTGCAGGGGAGTGTCTGGAAGAAATAAAGTTTCTTGTGCAATGGGATTAATAAATCTGTGCTTAAATTTGAGGAAACTCAAAGCAAGGCTGATACTTGGCAGCATGCAGCAATCTTTGAATGCCAGACAGAAAACAGACTAGGTGAATGTATACTCAAACATCGTGAAGACTTGGAAAGGAATATCAGGCTTTGACCATTGGCTTTTTTCATTTTTTTCTGAAAGGTGCACTAGTTATTGAGACAAAAGAAATAGTAATGAATCAGACATTCACTAACTACTCCTACCAAAAGAGAGAGATGGAGAAATTAAAGGAGACAGAGAAGAGAAAGGAGGAAAAGAAGGAAGAAGGAAGGGGAATGGATACTGAGAATAGTGGCTGTGTTGAATAGCATAACTGATCAAAATAAAAGCATTGTTTTTCTCCTCCTCATGGTTGTAGTTGTTCTCATTTAATTTTGGGAGCTGTCTTTATAAAGCTTCCAGGGGACAAGCACTTCTACTTGCTGTTACAGATAAGTATCTGAAATGGGCAGACCCTGCCTGACTTTGCAGTCAAAATTATAGTGCCCAGAGCAGATAAACACAGATAAGCACAGTCAATTCGCCTGCAGAATTTTGTCTTAACAAAGTTTATTCTCTCTGGATAAGTGTAACTAAAAGCTTAGACACAAGTGGGTCCAGAACACGCAGGAGCATTCCTGTGATTGGAGACTGCCACAGATACAGCAATTCTTATCTTTATGAAGATTAAAGAAAACATGGTTGAAACTGCTTTGCCAAACCTTACACTGACAGTGAAGGGTAGAGGGGCTTGGCAAAGGAGCGGAGCAGGTCTGTGTGTGGTTTGTGCTTCATTGGCTTTGAGACTTTCCCAGGCCTGCTCCTGTCCTGAGAGCAGGGGTCATGCTCCACCAAGGAGCGTCCAAAGAGGAAGGTTCACTCCATTCCTCCTACCGTACAGGAGCTGCAGAGGGAGACACACAGGCTGCATCGAGCTTAAAATGTAATTACAGCCTTCACAGGCAAATGGAAAGCTAAATTTAAGGAAATACCGATGAAACAGGTAGAGTTAAAGACAACATAAGCCCTCAGGCTCATGTTTTACACACACACACACACACACACACACACACACACACACGCTGAATGACCATTGCTAATATTCCTTTTCCCTCACAGAAGGAGGTAGTATAACGAATAGATTTCTCCAGCTCTAGCTCAGGTATTGATTTCTGAAAAGGGCACTGTAGCTGGGCAAGGAGAGCTGAGGTGATCAGAACGTAGGCATCCAGGGTAAGGAGAGCCACGCCTCAGTGGCTAGAGCGGACAAGCCTGGCCAGACAGACAGCAACCAAAACAGCTCCGCCCTGGCCCCCTTTCCATGTCACTCAGGACCCAGCACACCTTACCTGACCAGGAGCCCAAGCTGTGCCCACCAGTGTTGCTTATAACAAGACAAGAACAAAGAATAGGATGCGGGTACCAGGTCCTGGGCCCACACCCCACTTTGGCTCCCTTGGGAGGTAGATGCTGTTGTGTCCTTGCCCTCTAGATGAGCCAGACATACTCAGGGAACCTCAGCCACTTGCTCAAGCCCACAGCCCTGTTGTGTGGCAAAGGCAGAGCTCAAGCCCATGGCAGCTGGAGTTAAGGCCCCTGTTTGTCTCCCTGGGCTATACCACCTCTGAGGGCTGTAACTACTCTGGACAAGGCCTCAGCCTCAGCCTGGGTGGACAGGCTACCCATGCCATGCCTGTGTGCCTCAGGTCTGCCCTGGGCTGCTGGAAGGTTGACCCCGGTCAGATGTATGGTACAGGAAGTAGCCCTGCCTCTGTTTCTCTGCACTGGATGAAATTTCTAATTTCCTCTGCCCTTGACCTCTCTTCTGAGCCCTGCCTCCTATTGGCAACTGTAGTCTCCAGCCCCCATTACCCTATTCATGTTCCCTAGTAAATGAACGCAGGGACACACTGCTTACATGAAATGCTGATTCATCAGTCTTCCTCAAACCACTGCCCGTCTCTTCCTGCCCAGCCAGGAGGCACTGAGAGTCTTCCCCTCAGCGTCCATCTGCTGAGTCCTGTGCGGCCCGACATAGCAGTCTCTGTACATTTGCCATACTGGGCTCTTCCAGTGTGACTGGGCTGAATTTCCATACACTGCAGGAAAATTATCTCATTAATAATTGGTCCTTAAGTATTCCATGTTGAAATAATAATGTTAAAAATACCGCCTCATCAAATATATTACTAAAATATTTCCACTCCTTTCTTCTTATTTTTTCATATAGTCATAAGAAATATAATTGCCTATGTGGTTCACATTGATTTCACAAAAAATCTAACTTTGGCTGCAGCATTTTCCTACTTCTTCCTACTCAGTCCTGACACCCAGTACCCACCAGGTGGAAGCCTTAAGGTCTGGTTCAGTTGTGTGCCTGTCCTTTCCCTAAAGCTTGTGAGTTCAGACTATACAGGACAAGAAGCAGGGGCCAGAGAGCTAGCCAACGGCACCCTCAAGGGCAGCCTCTAGGTTCCCCTGGCTTAGGTAGACCTCACCTGATGCCAACACCACCTTCAGCCTCACTGACTGAACCATACAAAAGTCAGGGACAGGGCAGCAGCAAACCAAACCCGAAAACATCTTCAGGAGGCTCCTAGAAACTTTGCCTCCAAAGGAGTTTTGAATAATGAACAAGGGAAATAAAAACTCAATTTGCAAACATGAAAAAAAAAAGAGAGAGACAAATTAAACTAAATTGAAAAAAATAACTTCTAAGGGCCATCAAACACCAGAAGAGAATGTGTGAAAATGTATTATTCTCCTTTCAGGGGTTTACCAGATAGATTGATTTGGTGATAAGGGGCTCCGAAAGCTATTTTCTCAGCTTCAGCAGAAGTTAAGCACCTCAGAATGCCTCAGTATTTAGCTCTGCAGCTGACAGCAAGCATGTTGGGCAAACACAAGATAAATGAATGAACACACTGGATCAGAGCCCCTAGCAATCTGTACAGCTCTTTCCTGCAGGGCCCTGATTAACACCGAGGCCACTTTAGAAGTCCTACATTGTTATTCTTGGAGCAGGACAGCAGCCAAAGTTCAGTGACATGGAACCTGTTGTCAGCAGCCCCACAAACGGACAGGAAAGTTTTAATTGGGTTTTTAGCCAGGCAGACAGAAGGGGAAGGGGGTTGCTTTACAGAAAAAAAAATCCAGCTCCTGTGAGCTGCTTCTAGTGATCAATCCCCACAGCATACACTCAGTAGAAAACAAAGCAGAAGTGTTTGTTTATGTCCCTTACCCTGAGACATAGCCAGGATACACTTATAAACATTTGTCCTTGTTGGGAGAAAAGAGAAACCTAATTTCTTTTGTGTCACTTGCAGAACCCCACTGTGTTTGAATATTTTTGAGAGGAGCATGAAAGCTCCATCTTCAAAGACTGGTTTGTTCCTGCCATTTGGGAAAAAATGGGTACTCTCAAAAAAAGTCTGGATAATACACACAAGCTCCAGGTGGTGTTTCTGTTTCTCTTCTTCCCTCTGCCTTGCTTCACAGGATAAATAACTAATTTTCCATCCGATCCCAAACCACAGATACCTGATACTGCCCCACCCACCAGGAGGGAACAGGACAGACCTTGTGACAGACACTGGTATACAGGAGTGACAAGTTTGAGCATCTTGATGAAGTCACACGTCTGAGCATGTCCCTGGCTTGGGTCATTCTGTTGACCCTGGGTGGTTCGCATTGTGACCTCTGTGTGACCTCAGAAATATTTCAGAGCGAAATGCACCCCACTCATAGAGAATCCAGACTGGGTGATGACTGTGCTGTGCCCTAGGAGACCCTGAGTGAGCCAGCCACCTCCCCGCAGCATGGTGGGCTATGGTAAGTGTGCAGGCCGGGACTGGGGCTGAACTTGAACTCCAGAGACCTCAGCCTGGGCTGGCCAAGGACTAATGAGACTTCTATGATCCCAGAATGCTGGTATGTGAAGTGTGTTCTCTACTAGCTCATGGGTGGGCTCTCGTTTCTTGGGTAGAACAGAAGAATACTTAGCAGGTCATAACTTTGAGAGATGGTGAAATGCAGGGGTCATGTGTATAGAGTCTGGAGGCAGACAGATCTGGGACTAAATGCCAGCTCCTCCAGTTACCAGCCGTGTGACCTGAGTCACTGGCTCCCCTCTTGGAGCCTGACTGTCCTCACCTATAAATGGAAAATAGATGCTCAGTGGAGTACTGCCCACCAGAAATGCACTAAAAGCCAAAATGTGGACCATGTATGCTATGTTAAATTTTCCCATAACAATACCTTAAAAAGTAAGAAAAATAGATAAAGTTAAACTAAATTTTATCCAACACAGTAGACTAAAAACGGTCATTTGAGCCTTTCAGCACTTTGAAAGCCCATGTCAGTGTCGTCCTTGGAGTACAACCCAGTGCAGACTTGCCCTGTGCTCAGGGGCCACACATGGGTACCACAGGGACACAGCCCAGCTTTGCGGGTTCAGTGAACTAGATCAACATAAACTCCTTGGTTGCAAATATTCAATAAATCCTCATCACCATGATTCTTATTAAGAATTCTTCTCGGGATAATGTGACAAAAGGGTTAGCACTTCCTTTTTTTCACAGTTATGGGGGTAGTAAGTGAAGTTAAAGCCCATCCATCCACCCACAAGTCCACCAGCAAGGCCTTATGACAGTACTCATGGTGTTTGTACCTAACCAGGTCTTGAAGGATGAAATGATCCTGTAACAAGTACCTACCACCCATGACTCCAAGAAATTTTCAAATTAGCCGAAGAGGGGAACTAAAGTTTCACAAAATTTGTATTTTTTTTTTCACTGTTGAATATATATATATTTATTTTTTTTCCATTTATTTTTATTTTATTAAAATACAAATGTCAATCAGACAGTTTCAAAACAACTTAACCATACAGAGTCAATGAATTAATACATTGCAAACTGTTTTCATAACGTTTTGGCATTGTATAAGGTGCATAAATGATATTATATTTACAGGTTTTTTTATAGCTGAATTATATCAAAAATTCAATAATTATTTGCCTAGTGGATGACCATAGCACTAAAAGCCGACATAATATCCTGTCCAGCCATCATTAGTGCAGCTCTTGCCTATCATAGAATTATGTAGAAGCACAGCGTTATCTATCCCAACTGTACTGTCTATACACACACATCATGATTTTTTCTTTCTACAACCCTTGCTTTGTCTACACCTGTCAAAAGTGGGCACTCCATTGACATTCAACTACCTTAGGTGCTTGAACTCGACACCACAATCCAACACAGTCCAGCATTCTGCAACTATAGGGAGTTATTCAAAGAAATTGTCGACTATATCCATTTACAGCTCAGCTTAATATTATGGGCTCACGATGTATACTTCATTTTTATACTTTTATGCTTTTCTGCTGGATGGTTAAGACCTAGGTAGATCAAGACTTATATACCAACACATGAACTTTATATTTCCTATGTGGTCATTGAAGTCTTCTCAGGGTTTATCTTGTAGTCCTGTACATTATTCTGTAGTTCCTTTGTCTGTGTCATCCATGTGGATGAGTCACGGCCAATGCTTGACCAGATTTCTCTCTGTGAGAGCCTGAGAGAAAGTTTTCTCTTCATGTGACTCTCCCCAG
>PVKA01030704.1:9316-27140 GCA_004027165.1 Ctenomys sociabilis | reverse complement strand
TTTTTTTTTTTTTTTTTTTTTTTTTTTTTTTTCCGGAACTGGGGATTGAACTCAGGTCCTTGTGCTTGCCAGGGAAGCACTTATTCTACTGTGCGATCTCCCCGACCCCTGAATTCAGTCTTTATAGCTGAACCCCAGAGATTAGATAGCCAAGCTCAGACCCACTCCGCTCCGCAGCAGTCCGGGAAGGCTTCCTGGAGCCAGCAGCACTTGGCCCCGGATGGGCTGACACGGTGCTGCAGGTGGAGCCCGGGCAGCAGAAGCCTGGGTGTCGTGACACATCACTCCTGGGGTCTCCAGCGCGTCCCCACGAAGGACCAGGAGGGTGGGCGCCGGTCTCAGTGCTCGGTTGGTTGCTGGCCGGGGTGCCCCCAGGGACCCAGGCTGGGCTCTTCCATGACGTGAGGCGGACGTTCCCACGCGGGGGCGGGGGACGGCGGGGGACGGGCCTGGGGTGGTGCGCGCTCCTCTCTTGCAGCACCTTCTCGGCTCCTCACTGTAGCCCCGGGTGGTCGCTCTGCGGTGTCGCCGCCAGCCTGTGAGGTGAGTAGGTGCGAGGACCCTGCCACCCTGGCTTGGTACCCCGCTCCCCGGGTGAATCCTAGGACCCTATCCATAGCAGTGTCGGGGCCCCTAAGAACCCTCTCCTGGCAAGGACACGGGGTGCGCTCTTCTCCACGCAGCGGGCTCTCCTACCCATCACCGACCCCAGCCTTTCTGCCAGCTGGAGGCCCTGAGCTCACCACCATGGGGTGCCCTCTCCTGCTGTCTAGTTATGAGGTGCCTGTCTCCCTAGAATTGGGATTCGCCCCCCCGCCCCTCCTTTTGACCCAGTTTGGTCCTTGTCCTCTAAAACCACTCCCCACCCCATAGGAGGCCAGACCCTGAGACTTCCTTGGGGTGGGGGTGGGGCACGCCTGTCCCCTCCCTGCCAGCTCCAGCAGGCTCTGCACGTAGGCAGCCAATTAGAGGGTGGGGGCCCCCCTGGCCATCTGCACGGAGACCTCTGCAGATGGCCCAGTAGGGGAAAGCTCAGGACTGGTCTCCCTGCCAGTTTCCCCTGGAGGCAGGCCCAGAACCTAGGCCCCCCGCCCCAAACTGGTCAGACCGCGCCACCGTGAGTTATGCCCGCCTCCTTCCATTTCTGAAATGGTGAGTTGAGGGCCCAAAAAGGGGATGCAAATGTCTAGGACCCCCTTGCGCAGGGCGCAGGGCGAATAGGTGACCTTGAAACCCTGGGGACCCCAGCTAAAGGGCCCCCTGGGGCAGAACTGACTCCCCACCCCCACCCCAGATGTTTTCCCGAGCTGCCTGGAGTTTGGTGCTGAGGAGAGGACCTGGAATGCGGGGGACCCACACCCCAGGAGGTGGCGGTAAGACTTGGACCTGGTTCTCCACTGAACTCCAGACTTAGAGCCAGGTCCCTTCTGAAGGCTTGCTTCCTCCAGACTCTTCCCTGTACCCCACTCCTTGGTCTGCAGCGGCTCCTCCAGGAGAGAGAGCCCATGGCCGGTCAGAGCACAGACCCGTTTCAAGCTTCCCTGGGGCTGGACCCCACGCTTCAGACTGCGTGCTGAGGTGGATGGAGGTGGGGCGCTGGCCCCGGTGTGCAGGAGACAGGAGAGAAGCAGGGGCAACCTCAGCCAGGCTACGCAAGGTTTCTGCCACTCAGGAGCATGAGATGGGATCCTTTGGAGGTCACTTTATCCACGCTTCGATAAACATTAGACTTAACAAGAACCTTGTGAGGCGGGGACTAGGCCCCTCCATCTCTCTGGTTAGCACACTGAGTCCCAGACCCTGAAAGAGGCAGGATTCCTTGCCTGAGGCAGAGTTCCAACACTGTGCCCAACAGTGGCACCAATGGCCCCCTGGTGTCAATAAAAAGAGCTGGACCTGGTTCTCCACTGAACTCCAGACTTAGGGAGCTGAGGCAGGAGGATTGCTGTGAGTTCGAGACCAGCCTGAGCTACAAAGTGAGCGTAAGCCCAGCCTGATCTGCACAGTGAGACCCTGTCTCAAAAAGACAAAAAAAAAAAAAAAAAAAAAAGCAGCCCAGTGAGCAGGGCTGCTTTACTGAGCAGCTGCTATGTGCCTCGCTCCATGGGAAGCCTGAGCGTATTAGCCAGGACAGTTAACACTGTCCACACGAAGACATAGGGCGAGGTGCAGAACCTGGTGGAGGTGGAGTGGGTCAAACAGGTTCACACCCAGCTGGCTCCAAAGCTGTGCCCTCCCCTGAGCAGCTCTGTGCAGTGCTGGGGGACGGGGGACCTTCCACATCAGCACCTCAGTTCCAGCCTCAAGTCTGAGCCCGCTGTGGCCCACGCTGGACATGACCTCCTGCTTGGATCTTCCCAGCGGACACGGCATGGGACCCCGGAGGGACCGCGCTGCAGCCTGGGTCCTGCCCCTTTTTGTCCGGTGAATTCCAGACAGCCACTTAGCCGCTGCGTGTCACCTCCGGTCCCTTACCTCGGAATAATGTGGTGCTGGAAGGCAAGCTCACCCAGAGCCTTAAACTGGTTCCCGCACTCCCAGTGCCCCAGAAAGGCCGCCATGTGCAGTCGGAGATGGGCAGCTCCGTCCCTTGTGCCTGCAGCCGGCGGCCAGGACAAAATGCCTCCCTACACCAACCACCACGCCCAGCGCTACTACCCCATGCCGGACGAGCCCTTCTGCACCGACCTCAGCGCCGAGCAGCGCGTCCTGAAGGAGAAGGAGAAGGGCAGCTGGACGGAACTCAGCCGTGCCGAGAAGGTGGCCCGTAGGTCCCAGGGCAGGGAGAGGGGCTGCGTGGGGGCTTTGCAGCGGGTGGGCTGGCGGGGCAGAGCGGGGTGGCAGCCAGAGGGCCCCGGACCCGGGCGTGTTCTTTCATTCTTTCTGGTTGGTTTTTTTTTTTTTTTTTTTTTTTTTTTTTTTTTTTTTTTTTTTTTTTTTTTTTTTTTTTTTTTTTTTTTTTTTTTTTTTTTTTTTTTTTTTTTTTTTGCAGAACCGGGGATTGAACTCAGGTTCTTGCACTTGGAAGCGCTTATTCCACTGAGCCATCTCCCTGGCTCCCATTTTGCATTTTGAACCCAAAATCTTCACACTGAACTACATCCTCAGCTGTGTTTTTTGTTTGGTGGAACCAAGGATTGAACTCAGGCCCTTGCACTTGCCAGGGAAGTGCTTATTTCATTGAGCCATCTCCCAGGCCCCCTCAGCTGTTTTTTGTTTTGAGGCAGCGTCTCACTAAGTTACCAAGACACCGGTTCCCCAAAGCTGGAGTGGGGGAGGCAGGGCTTGGAGCCCCACAGACTGGCACCAGGACTCAGCGAGTGACCCTGGCCTCCTACGCTCTGGCGGCTCCGCCCAGCACCCCCACACCACTCTCCCCAGAGGCTCTTCCCCAGCTGAGCTCCCTCTGGGGTGCAGCTGTTCTGTCTCAGTCTGCGGCTGGCTTTGATTTTCCTTTGGTTTATTTCTGCGTGTACTTCACAGAGTGAGAAGGGACAGCACACACCGGGTAACACTCAGGGCTGTAGAAAAGGAGGGAGGGAGGAAAGAAGGAAGAAAGAGGAAGAAGGCAGTCCCCTTCCTGCAGCTCCTGGGCCGCACCCCAGACCCTGCCTGCCGTGGGTAATGGGCTCCCTGTCTCCCTTGCTTATACACCACTTCCTCGCCAACAACCCCTCTAGTCGAAGAGGGACAGCCTGCCCACCTCTGACAAGATCCTTGAGCCTCGTTAGGTTACCTGAGTGTGACCCATACAGGGTAAGTGAGAGACCTAGTGAGTGGTTTTTTTGGAGACGCGGTCTCGCTATGTGATTCAGGCTGGATGTGAGCTTACTTTGCAGCCCAGGCTGGTCTCAAATTCCCAATGATCCTCCTGCCTCAGCCTCCCAGTGCTGGGATTCTGGTGAATGTTCAAACTGAAAAAAGATGACGTGTCCCATTAGAACACACTGCCAGAAAGGATGCCATTAGCACGCTGGGCTGTGGGCCAACCGAAGGACTACTCTCAGGGGTGCAAAAGTCTATAGAGGGCCAGGAAGACAGCTCAGCAAACTAAAGCACCTGCTTAGGCAAGCACAAGGACATGGGTTCCATCCCTGCACCACATGCCATCCTGGCCCCACCCCCAGGCACACGGAGCCTGTGATCCCAGCGCTGGGGAGGCTGAAAACCAGGAGGATCGCAAGGAGTCTGAGCTGTGTGGCGAGATCCTGCACCAAATACAAAATTAAAAAGAAACCAAAACACACTAAATATTTCATTCTGCCAAATGAAAACACGCTGGGTCCTCATCTACCTTATTCATTGGACCTGACACCGCCCGACTCCTGGCTTTTTCAGGGTCCACATGACTGGGACAGGAAAAGGTCTGAATGAGCTCAGGACAAAGACGCAGCAAAACTTGTGTGACTAGACACTCAGAAAGAGGACTTCCAGAACTGCTTCCAGAACATGGCCAGGAATGACGGGATACATGTGTTCAGAGAGAGGGGGGATCTTTTTTTTTTTAATGCTGGGAATTGAATTCACAGCTGTGTACTTAGCAGGCAGGCACTGGGCCACTGAACTATGTTCCTGGGCCAACGGGGAGGACTCGGTGGGAGACTGAGGGCAATTAATTTTTTACTATAATAAATTGTTTAAAGTTTTTGAACATTCACTAAAGTTTTGGCCACATCTCACATTTTGCCAATTGGTAGAACATGCACATTTTCTTTTCTTTTTTTTTTTTTTTTGCAGAACCAGGAATTGAACTCAGGCCCTTGCGCTTGCCAGGGAAGTGCTTATTCCACTGAGCCCCGAACATGCGCATTTTAAGTTTTTTTTTTCCTTTCAATTTTTGGTAAAGAAAAATTTTTTTGGTAGTGCTGGTGATTGAACACAGGGCCTTGTGCACGCAAGGCAAAAGCTCTACCGCTGAGCCCCTTCTTCATCCCCTCCAAAGTTTTATAATTCTAAATATACTGATAGAGAAGGGGGAAGAAAAGGAAAAGCCAGAGAAGAACCTCCTATGTGCCACCCTTCCTGGGGGCCCCAACCCAACTGGCCCCTGCCCCCTCCCAGGCTTCATACACAGGAGAAACTCACTAGGAACTTGCTGGCCACCCAGGAATGGAAGGCTGGGGACCCCTGGGCCCGATCACTGGCTCTGGGCCCTGGAGCCGATGCGCCTAAGGCCCCTTCCCACTCCACTTCCTGCAGTGTACCGGATCCAGTTCGGAGAGACCTTTGCAGAGATGAACCGGAGCACCAACGAGTGGAAGACTGTGACGGGCTGTGTCTTCTTTTTCATGGGAATAACAGCCTTGCTGGTTTGGTGGCTACGGGCCCACGGTGAGTGGTTATGCCTTGTATGCAGCCTGGGCCATTTCCTGGGGGCCACTCTTCAGGGAATCATGCAGGGATTTGCATGGAGAGTTTTTAAAAGCCTCCAAAAAGGTGGGGAGTGAAAGGCAGAACGTAGCTGCCTCAGTTGGAGTGCAGGATGTCTACCTCCCTGAGCCTCAGTTTCCTCATGTGTACAATGGGAGTAACAATGCCCACATCTTAGGGTACTTGTGAGAAGGCAGTGTTTTACTGACTACTGTGTATTGGCCATGTGTTTTCCTGTATACTGTTTTAGCTTCGGCAATAAGAATTCTCAACATACAAGAGCTTAAACACGACAGTTTATTCCTTTCTCATATATATAAAAAGGCAAACAATTCAGATAATATTGACAATTCCACAACAGATATTCCATAAAGCAAGCTCCTTTTAATATTATGTTTATTTCCAGACAGGGCTTTACTATGCAGCCCAGGCTGGCCTTTAACTGTATAGCCCAGTCTAGGCTCAAACTAGCAGCAATCCTGCCTCAGCCTCCAGAGTTGGGGATTACAGGCATGTGCCACCATGCTGTATTTTATTTATTTATTTACTGGCAGAACCAGGGATTGAACTCAGGCCCGAAGCGCTTATTACACTGAGCCAATCACACCCCTTTTTTTTTCTTTTTAAATAAGGGACCTTGGATTGGTGATCCTTCTGTCTCGGTCTTCTGAATAGCTAGGATTGTACAAGTTCTTCTCTAAAGCACCTGTTTGGGCAGAGCACATTGGCTGAGGCTGATCTCCAGTGTGTCAGCCCGCCCCTGGATCACCTGATCCAGACGGGGCGGGTGTGGTGGCGCGCGCCTGTAATCCCAGTGCTTGGGAGGCTGAAAACAAAAGAATCACTAAGAATCCGATCTACGATGTGAGACTCTGTAAACCCTGTCCTAAGTAATTACAAAAAAAAAAAAAAAAAAGAAACCAATCGAAACGACAAAAACAAATCCTTCTTACATTGTAGCTTCCATTTTTTTTTTTTTTTTTTTTTTTTTTGGCAGAACCAAGGATTGAACTCAGGCCCTCAGTCTTGCCACGGAAGCACGTCTTCCCCTGAGCCATCCATCTCCCGAGCCCCACAGCTTCCATCTTAATATACAAGATGGCTGCTCCAGCAGCTTCTACTTTTGTTCATACGCTATTGGCTGGACATGGTCACATGGTTTTGCCTAGTTACAAAGGAAGCTGGGAAATGTAGTCTTTGCTGGAAATGACACGTCCCCTGAGTTTTTATTAACTCAGAATAGTTCTCAAGTGGCACATGCCTATAATCCCAGCACTCGGGAGGCTGAGGCAGGAGGATTGTTGTGAGTTTGAGACCAGCTTGAGCTACAAAGTGAGCTTAAGGTCAGCCTGAACTGCATAGTGAGACCCTGTCTCAAAAAAAAAAAAAAAAAGACAAAAACAAAAAGAATGGTTATCAAAATGGCATCCCTGTACAGACGCTAACATCTAGGAAACTTGTTAGACATATAGATTCTTAGCCCCATTCTGGATCTACTACGCCAGACATTTGGGTTGTAGAATGCAGGACATCTCTTTCTCTTGGAATACTGGCAGTGGTAACTCAAGAACTCACGGATGCTAGGCAGCTGCTCTACCTGTGAGCCATGTCCTCAGCTTACGTGTAGTTTTAACAGTCTTTTGGCTTATTCAGTGCTTACTCCATTTGAGAAGCACACCATGGATAAAGAGGATACCATGCAAGCTGGGCATGGCCTTCAGGTGTATAATCCCAGCACTCTAGGAGGCTGATGCAAGAGGATCTCAAATCCCAGCTCGACCTAGTCGTTGACACAAGACCCTGTTCCAAAACAAAAGACCAAAGGGGAAAAAAAAAAGGATGAGAATGTAGCTCAGTGTAAAGACCCTGGGTTCAATCCCCAATTTAAAAAAAAAAAAAAAAATGCCAAACGATATTGAGGAAGAGCTGGTAGTCAAGACCCAGTTGTCGGGGCTGGGGAGATGTAAGTGCTTGCCTGGCAAGCGCAAGGGCCTGAGTTCAATCCCCGGTTCTGCCAAAAAGACTCAGTTGTCAGCTTTAGTGACCTCACTTCTTTTCCCGAATAAAAAGTGACAGGAATCCTGAGTTGCTTGAGGATGAAGTCAGGAGAGCTTCCAGAAACAGCCTCATCTAGCCATGTGTTTGGCACCCAGTAGGTGCCCATGAAAATCTGCTCCCTTTCTGCCATCTGGGGATAGAAGTACCAGGACCAGGAGCCTGGAAGGCGGGGGCAGGTGACCAGGGAGCAGACGCTGTAAGCTTTGGCCATCCTAAGACACAGCAGGGCCTCTCCAACACCCCCAGCAGCGCTTCAGCCTAGTTATTTAGCCTGGCCCTGCCCAGATGATCCATTGGTTGTGCTAGGGATGGAACCCATGGCCTTCGCTCATGCTGCCAGATATGTATTAGGGTCTTGTTAAATCCGAGTTGTCTAGGCCTCACTCAAATTTGGCACTCTCCTGCCTCAGTCTCTCCCATAGGCTGAGGCAACGGGGGTGCTCCACACCTTCCTAGGTTTTTCAGTTAACCACCCTGCAGCTGGGTGTGGTGACGTAATCCCAGCACGGGGAGGCTGAGGAGGAGTATCACCGGGTTGGAGGTAGCCTGAGCAACATAAATGAGTTCAAAGCCAACCTGAACTACATAGAGACCTCATTTGGGGGGAAGGGGAGTATTCAGCCTGCCAGACCCCGAAACAAAAGGCCCTCTCTCAGCCAGAGCCCTGTCCAGGCAGTGGGTGCTGTGTATTTGTCCAACACGGCGCTCACCGCTAAGGGGTCTGAGGGGCAACAGGCGAAGTGAGCCGCTCAAGGCCACACAGCGGGGGGCTGGAGGGCGGGGCCCGGCGGGCGCTGTGCTCACGCGGCCTCTCCACAGTGTTCCCGGAGAAGCCCGTCACCCTGACCGACGAGTGGAAGGCGCGGCAGCTGCAGCGCGTGCTGGACATGAAGGCCAACCCGGTGCAGGGGCTGGCGGCGCGCTGGGACTACGTGCGGAGGGAGTGGAGGAAGTGACGCCACGCCGCCCGCCCCGCCGCGCCTGCGCGCCCGGCCCCGCCCTCCCCGCCCCCTTTCAGTAAAGCCGCCGGCGCCCTCTGCCTGTACCCTGCTTTCCCATTCCCGGAGTCCAGTTTTTAGGGTGAAGGAGGCGAGGGCGGGGCTGGGAAACACCAGGAGAGCCAGGCTTGCGGTCCTCGCACTCTGGGAAGTTGAGGCTGGAAAACGGCGAGTTTGGGGCCAGCCTGGGAAGCTTAGCAACTTGAGAGAGCATGGGGGCCGAGGAGATGGCTCAGTAGAAAAAGTGCTTACCTGAGTTCAATCCCCGGTTCTGCCAAAAGAAAGGAAGGCATCCCGAGTGGAGGCAGTGGCAACGCAAGCACCTCCCGTCAGTCAAGTAATTACTGAGCATCTACTGCGTATGAGGCACTGATCGTAGGGATGCCCTGGGTACTGGACAAAGCCCTGGGCCCCGTGGAGGAGGCAGCACGGGGAAGGGCAGTGAAGAAACAACGGAGATGGGGCTGGGTGGCACAGTCCTTGGAAGGGGCAGCCCTTCCAACCCCGGCTGGGCGAGAGGAAGGGGCAGACCAGCCTGGGGAAAGCAAGCGAGCGCAAAGACCCTGAGGGAGGCTTTTGTGGTGCTGAGGACTGAGGCCTGGGCCTTTGCCTGAAGGCCATCCTCAGTTTTTTTTTTTTTTTCCCCTTGGTAATGGGGACTGAACTCAGGACCTTGTGCTTGCCAGGCAAGCGCTTATTCCACTGAGCTATCTCCCCGGCCCCTCAGTTGTCCTACTTTGAAGCCAAGCTGCTGTTTCTCGGGCTGGGCACAAACTCGCAGCGCTGCCGGCTCAGCCTTGCTGAGCGCGCGGCACAGGCGCCCCAGGGGCGTCACCAGCGAAGGGCCCCGCCTCACGGCGCCGGCGCGGCTGCAGCCACACGCACGCGCACACACACCCCTGATAACCAGGTTCTGTGCGCCGGGCGGGGACATCAGCCTTAGGTGGCCTCCCACGCACTGTTAACCAACCACAAAGAGGGGGAAGAACCGCACGCACCAAACACCAGCACCTTGCGTCTGCAGGCCCTCCACCGCCCTCTCCTGGCAGAGATCAGCAGAAAGTATAGCTCTCGGACATCGCGTTGGTGACCGCAGCATCCCTGAGGAAACCTCCGCAGGCCAAAGGGAGCCCGCCACGTGCAGTGCCCACTCGAGGCGACATGCACTGGAAGCATCGTCCCAGCCCTGGCAACCTCGCTGGGCCGCAGCCTTAGCTGGAGCAGACCCAAGTTTGTGCGAGCCTGTTGCAGGTCTGAGTGGGGTTGCCGGAGGGGTCCTAGGACTACCCATGAGGACCGATCTGGGCGCCCCACCCCCGAGGACACTCCAAATGCCATCTGGAGGGTTTGGCAGAGTAGTCACAACATTCATTTAACCAACAAATATTTATATGCACCCACTATGTACCTGCTCTGGGGACAGAATAAATGAGATCTCATAGATTCCAGTCCTTAAAAATCTGGAAGAGGAAAGAAACATAAATCACCCTAATGAATGACAGCACAAGTGAGCGCAAGAAGAGGTGCGTTCTCCACTCAGGAACTTAGTCCAGAGGGTTTTGCTGAGGAAGTGTCCACGTCCTGAAATGTGAGAAATGACAGGGTGTAAGTCAGGTAACACATAGAGGAAATCATGCGCAGAGCCCTGTGGCAGTGAGGACCATGGCGAAAGGAGAAATACAGAGAGCCAGAGAGGACACAAAGAGAAAGAAGGCCAAGGTAGGGTGCGGGGAGGTCACCCAGAACCCTGGAACCTGGGCTGTCTGCACTGATGAGAGGAGAGCAGGGAAAGCCAGCCTGGAGGGGCCTTGGAACAAAATGTAGGAAGCCTTAAACGTCAGTTTAATATATCTGAGAAGGCAACTGTCCTGGTCTCAGGCTCCCTCTTTATCTGGTGTGAGATAACCTTTGTATTTTTGAGGTAATTTGGCTAAGTTGCCAAGGCTGGTCCTGAACTCATGATCCCTCTGCTTGAGCTTCCCGAGCATTGGGATTAATAGATGTGTCCTACCGTACCTAAGATCCATTTATCAATCATTGCCTTGAGTTGAGATATGCAGAGATTCAGAGTCAGATAGGAACTCCATGTTCCAGCACATCCCCACTCCCACCAGTTTGGTGGACACAACCAAAAATTGATTTTTAAAGCAGGGGCTTTAAAAACATTTTAAAAGTGTTTACAGGTAACCAGACACCATACTGTTTATGGATAAGGGGGGCTGAGGTAGGAAGACTGCAAGTTCAAGGCCAGCCTGGGGAGTTTATTTTCAAAATAAAAAGGGGGCATGGTGGTGCATGCTTGTAATCCCAGCACTCGAAGGCTGAGGCAAGAGGATTGTGAGTTCGAGACCAGTTTGAGCCACAAAGTGAGCTCATGCCTGAACTGCATAGTGAGACCCTGTCTCAAAAAGACAAAAAATAAATAGATAAATAAAAACAAAAAGGGGAGCCGGGCGTGGTGGCGCATGCTTGTAATCCCAGCACTCGGGAGGCTGAGGCAGGAGGATTGTTGTGAGTTCGAGACCAGCCTGAGCTACAAAGTGAGCTTAAAGCCAGCCTGAACTGCATAGCGAGACCCTGTCTCAAAAAAGACAAAAAAAAAAAAAAAAAAAAAAAAAAGGGGGCTTTTTCTGCAAGGGGATTGCCATGAGAGTGTAGGTGTAATGACCTACACTAAATCCAAACCAACATGAGAAAGGAAAAGACTCATATTAATATTGTTGTCATCGGACGTGAGGACTCTGGCAAGTCCACCACCACCGGCCATCTGATCAACAAATGTGGTGGCATTGACAAAAGGACCATTGAAAAATTTGAGAAGGAGGCTGCTGAGATGGGGAAAGGTTCCTTCAAGTATACCTGGGTGTTGGACAAGCTGAAAGCTGAGTGTGAGGAGACCGGCGAGTATTATGGACACAGAGACTTCATAAAAAACATGCCTACAGGCACATCTCAGTCTGCCTGTGCTGTCCTGATTGTTGCTGCTGGCATTGGTGAATTCAAAGCTGGTATCTCCAAGAATGGGCAGACCAGTGAGCATGCCCTTCTGGCTTACACACTGGGTGTGAAACAACTAATTGTTGGAGTTTACAAAAATAGATTCCACAGAGCCACCCTACAGCCAGAAGAGATACAAGGAAATTGTATTAAGAAGTCAGCACCTACATTAAGAAAATGAGTCGGGCGTGGTGGTGCATGCCTGTAATCCCAGCAGTCGGGAGGCTGAGGCAGGAGGATTGTTGTGAGTTTGAGACCAGCCTGAGCTACAAAGTGAATTTAAGGCCAGCCTGAACTGCATAGTGAGACCTTTGTCTCAAAAAAGACAGAAAAAAAGAAAATGAGCTACAACTCTGACACCGTAGCTTTTGTGCCAATTTCTGGTTGGAATGGTGACAACATGCTAGAGTAAGTGCTAACATGCCTTGGTTCAAAGGACGGAAGGTCACTCATAAAGATGGCAATGCCAGCGGAACCACACTGCTCAAAGCTTTGGATTGCATCCTCCCGCCCACTCGCCCCACTGACAAGCCTCTGCGGCTGCCCCTCCAGGATGTCTACAAAATCGGTGCTATTGGCACTGTCCCTGTGGGCCAGTGGGGACTGGTGTTCTCAAATGCAGCATGGTGGTCACCTTTCCTCCAGTCAGTGTCACAACTGAAGTCAAGTCTGTTGAAATGCACCATGAAGCTTAGAGTGAAGCTCTTCCTGGGGACAATGTGGGCTTCAACGTCAAGAACGAGTCTGTCAAAGATGTCCGGTGTGGCAATGTTACTGGTGATGGCAAAAACGACCCACCAATGGAAGCAGCTGGTCTCACTGCTCAGGTGATTGTCCTGAATCGTCCCGGCCAGTTCAGTGCTGGCTGTGCCCCTGTCCTGGATTGTCACACAGCTCACATTGCTTGCAAGTTTGCTGAACTGAAAGCTGAAAGAAAAGAGTGATCGCCGGTCTGGTAAGAAACTAGAAGATGTGCCCAAGTTTTTGAAATCTGGTGATGCTGTCATTGTTGACATGGCTGCAGGCAAGCCCGTGTGTGTCCAAAGTTTCTCTTCACTGTTCCTGATATGAGACAGTTTCTGTGCAGGCTGCTGGAGCTGGCAAGGTCACCAAGTTGGCCCAGAAAGCTCAGAAGGCTAAATGAATATTATCCTTGACACTTGCCACCCCAATCTTTGTTTGTTTTTGTAGAACCGGGGATTGAACTCAGGCACTTGCCAGGCAAGTACTTATTCCACTGAGCCATTTCCTGGCCCCTTTATCCCAGTCTTAATCAGTGGTGGAAGACCAGTCTCAGAAGTGTTTCTCCTAGTTGGCCATTTAAGTTTAATAGTGAAAGACTGGTTAATGATAATGCATTGTAAAACTTCAGAAGGAAAGGAGAATGTTTGTGCTCCATTTTTGTGTGTGTGGCACGTTTTAAGTTATTAGTTTTTCTGTTTGTTTGTTTGTTTGTTTGTTTGTGGGAACCAGGGATTCAACTCAGGTCCTTGCACTTACCAGGGAAGCGCTTACTCCACTGAGCCATCTCCCCGGCCCCAAGTTATTTTTAAAATCAATACTTTTTTTTTTTTTTCTCTTTTTGAGACAGGGTCTCACTATACAGTTCAGACTGGCCTTAAACTCACTTTGTAGCTCAGGCTGGTCTCAAACTCACAATAATCCTCCTGCCTCAGCCTCCCAAGTGCTGGGATTACAGACCGCGCCACCACACCTGGCAAAATCAATACTTTTTAATGGAAACAACTTGACCAAAAATATGTCACAGGATTTTGAGACCCATTAAAACAAAGTTTAATGAGAAAAAAATAAATAAAAAGGGGGCTGGGGATGGATCTCAGTGGTAGAGCACCCCTGGGTTCAAGACCTAGCACTGATGGGGTGCTGCCAAGGAAAAGGAAAGAGGAATAAAAGAAAAAAAAATAAAACTTAGGTGTTATGTTTGAACCTCATTGTTTTGACCTTGATGCTTTGGTAATGTTGTAGGCAGCCAAGTTAGATAGAAATATTATAGGCAGTCAGATGGGGCTGGGCCCTCGAAGGAGAGAACACCTGAAGACAAGAGACCTTGCAACTGTGAGGGAGACATCCTTGTGGGCCAATCCTTTTTTGTTGTTGTTGTCTTTTTGAGACAGGGTCTCACTATGCAGTTCAGGCTGGTCTCAAACTCACAACACTCCTCCTGCCTCAGCCTCCCGAGTGCTGGGATTACAGGCCTGCGCCACCAGGCCCCAAAGACCAAAGATCCCAACAATGCTCACTTCCCTAAAGATAAGCATCTGGAATTGCTAAATCACCTGGAGGAAGCCAGGCAGTCACTATCCCGACTGCTACCAGCTGGCTAACAGATGAAGTCCCATTCCATATTCCTGCCCCCTTACTATGTGACTCGCTTCCCCATTTGGTCCTGGGTTTAATCAGTTTTACCTGAGCAATGGTGTTTGTAATCTCATTGGTTTACCATAGTTTTATCCCACCTCATGCCCACCTGAGCAAATTCCCATAGCTCTACTTCACTGCATGGTTTTACTCTGTAAAAATCCCTGGAAAAGACAGCTTCCCTGGGCAACCCACTTGGGTCCTCCTTCTGTCCCTCTCTTGGACAAGAGCTTTCTTTCCCAATAAATACTCTGCTTTTAACCTCTGTTGTTCCTAACCTCCATATTCAATCCCCAGCACACACACAAAACAAACACAATAAATATTTAAAAAAGAGATGACGACATCATTCTTTGGTTTTAGAGGACACAAACTTGTCCAGGAACCTTTCACGTCGGGAGTTTCATTCCTCTTTATCAGCAGCAGCTTGAACATAACATGTTAAATGTGCAGCACAACTCTGTGTGTGTGTGTGGGAGGGTGCTGGGGATCGAACCAAGAGCCTTGCACGCGCCTGTGAGCACTTCGCTGCTGAGCTACATCTTAGCCCGGCACAGACTGTTTAAATTAACAAATTACTAAGGAACCATGTTGTAGGCAACAAAGAGCATTTAACTGACACGAGGGAAGTCCGGTGTTGGGGCGGGCCAAGTCCCCTTAAGTGATGCAGTCTGTGTAGGGCTGAGGGAGGCCAAGGTGAAGCACTTGCCTGGCTCAAGGGAGTCTGGGCTCCCTCCCAGCCCTGCAGAAAACAAGACTGGTTAGTGAACAACTCCCACCCATGCTCAGTGACTTATAACTGGGAGCACTGACTTCTATGCAACATGGGTCTGGGGTGGATGGGTCTGGGTTTCCACTCCAAGCTGTCTCTGTTGAATTAGTTAACATAATGGAAATCCCCTGGTCTCTTTTTGAATCCAAGTCTCCTTTTCTGATAGTGAGTCCTCCTCAAAGGCTTACTTTGAACTTGTTTTGTTTTCATTTTGAGACAGGATCTCTTTCTGTAGTATGGAGCCCGTGCTGGCCTGGGACTCACAGTGACAGTGATTCTCCTGCCTCGGCCCCTGAGTGCTGGCTGCAGGCATGCACCACCACTCCTGGCTTCCATTTAAATGCTATCTTCCCAGCCTTCCTTTCTTAAAGGGAGTTGGAAACAGGATCTCACCAAGTCACTAAGTCTTCCAAGGTACGCTTAACTAGTGAATCCTCCAGTCTCAGCCTCCCAGAGAAGGTTTTATCTCCAAGTCACACGATTAGGTAGGACTCCACACATGAACTGGAGTGGATGACACAATTCAGCCAAAAGTTGGGCTCCTGTTTTTGTCGTCCTTAAGCCCTCATCCAGCCTCAGCCTTCGTGCACTTCTCAGCCTCGTGATGGTTGTGTGTGTTTGGCACTACAGGAGAAAGAGGAAAATCGACATCTCCATCTTCCTGGGTGGGGAAGCCCAGTGCCTCCCCCTATGCTCACCTCTATGTTGATGTGCTCCCCTCTCATCTCTCTTTTCACTTGTGGAAGAAACCGACGAAGGGGGTCACTTGTCCTGAGGCGATGCCCCAGTCTGCAGCTTGGGGCTTTCTTCCTAGCTATTGATCATTGTGTCTCTTGGTCCCTCATAGTTTCTATAAATGCTGCTCGCATTTAGCAGCATGGCCAGATGCAGTTTTATTTTTGGTGAGCACGCAGCCTGCCATCTCCTCTTCCAGGAGGTGCGGGGTGCCTGGCGTTCTGTGCGTACCACCAGCAGCTTTCATTGGTTACTGTGTGGCTCCATTAACTTATTAGGAGGACAGATGGCTTTCAAACACATGAGAAGATGCCAATCTCGATTAGAATTTAAAAAACAAAATTTTAAAGTATGGGTGCTATTTTTTTCATCTGCCAGATTGGCGGAGATCAGAGAGTGGTAACAGTGCTGTTGGTGAGTGCGCAGGAGCGAGGCAGTTTCGCAGGATGCCAGACTCGATGCCGACAGATCCGTGTGCTTTTGGCCCAGTGATCGCACTTCTAGGAATGCACCCTTCAGATACGCAGGCAGGTGTGCTCGACGGTGGCTGCAGAAGGCTGTTTGTTGTTGTGCGGTATGGATAAGCAAAAGTCGTGAACACCAAACTGTTTCTCACACGGGGCTTCCCAGCGGGTGCATTCAAGACCTGGCACACTAGTGACAGACATGTTGGTGGCCCAGCCGTGTGGCCCTGGCACGCCCTCAGAGGTCATGTGCAGACTTGGAGGAACGTGACCTCAGCTTTGCATTTCACTCCAGCGCTGAGCCCAATGCTGAGGAGAAACCCGCAGAGCGGCTTTCGGGCCACGAGCCCCGGCACCACTGGTTCTTGCCCCACGGGGAGGCCCTCTGACGAGGTCTCTGGGTCTTTCCAGATCCTCTGTGGTGAGCCCCTTGCTTAAAGTGGTAGCTGACTCAGCGTCACAGTCTATGCTGTGTATTAGCTTCCTGTTACTGTAATGAACTCCCAGAGATAATTAGCCCATAAAGAGGAAAGATTAGTTTTGGCTTACAGTTTTGGAGCTTCTGGTCCATGATTGACCAGATCATGTTGCTCTGGGGCTGGGGCAGGTGATACTGATACAGGAGAAAAACTGATCTCAGGTGGGTGACCTCCAAACAGTATAGGGAACCTCCAAATGCCATAGGGAAACGATCTCTGGACCTGGCCTGTATGAGTTCGTGTTCTCTAAAACTGAAGAACGAATTTTAGGAACGGAGGTTATGAGCAGAATAGATTGAGAGAAAGAAAGCTCCTGTCTGAGAGAGGGACAGGAGGGGGGCCCTAGGGGGTAATTCCCCAGGAAGCTGTCCCTTCCAGGGACTTTTATAGAGGAAAACCATGCGGTGAGGAGGGTCTAAGGTGGTAAACACATGGGAACTCGCTTAGGTGGACAAGAGGTGGGACAAAACTATGGTTAACCAATGAGATTGCAAGCACCATTGCTCAGGTAAAATTAAGTTTAGGAACAAATAGGGAAGCGAGTAACGGAGTAAGCGGGCATGAATATGGGACAGGGTCTCTTCCTGTTGGGGGTTGGGCTAGTGACTCATTTAGGCTCTTTCAAAGTGATTGATACCTATCTAGAATATCAATCTCTGATGCCCATCCCTAGGGAAGTATGTAGCTGTGTTTCCTCTTTTTTGTGGGAGTGTCTGTCTCTTCCAAGTTGCAAAGTCACCTTGTCTGCCATCTTACCTTCCTGAGGGCCTGGCCTTGTCTGACTGCCTAGAATATTTCTAACTCCCCTGTATACAACAATGCATGTCAGGGGTACTGAGGAGAACAGCACCACTCAGCAGCAAGGGATCAAAAAAGAGATAACAAGGAGCTGGGGTCTCACCATCCCCTTCAAGAGCTTACTCTTGAAAACCCAAGGGCCTTCTACCAAGCCCTGCCTCCAAAAGCTTCCAGCACCTTCTGACAGGGCCAGGCGGGGTCGGCCTCGAATGCTCGGAGCTCTGGGGGTCAATGCACGGGCCTCTCTGCTTTGCTTCACGGCTTCATCACTACCTCCATTGGTCCACAGGGTACTAGGCGAGCACTCAGCCACTAAGCCTCACTTGAAGCTCAGAATTTTCCTTTGATTTTGAGGGAAATCACGTGAAGACACAGCTCAGCTGGGCGCCCTGGGGGCAGGGGCAGGAGCTCAGGAGTCCAGCCCAGTGTGGGCAGCACAGGAAACAAAAACAGCTCGGTGGCAGCTCAAGGGCTTGGCCTGCTATAGGAATGATCCAGCTGCCATAGTAACTGCAGTGCTCAAGCTACAAAATACTCAAGCGCTAGATCTGTATGAGCACCTCACAGGTGTGGTTGTCACCTCCATTTTTCAGATCAATAAAGTCGGGCACAGATGTGTCCCTTGCCCAAGGGCACACAGCTGTCCCAGGCCAACTGACCCCAGCGCCCCACCCACACCACTCCCCTGTCCTTGCACCTGGTTTCACTGCTCCTTAGGGCAACCTCAGTTCCTCCCCCACCCCCTAACTGTGAGACAGTCGGTCCCCCCCCCCC
>PVKA01030703.1:15319-27136 GCA_004027165.1 Ctenomys sociabilis | reverse complement strand
AATATATGTTTGTTCATGAACTCTTTACCTACCCCTATGTCTTCAAGAGTTCCTCCTACTTTCTCTTCCAGGAGATTGAGTGTTTCTGTTTTAACGTTTAGATCTTTAATCCATTTTGACTTTAACTTAGTGCATGGTGACAGAGCTGCTAAAATAATATCTGTAAATATAATATCATGTATGCACCTTGTACGATACCAAAACATTTTGAAAACAGTTTGCAATGTATTAATTTATCGAATCTGTCTTGTTAAGGTGTCTTGAAACTGTCTGATTGACATTTGTAGTTTAATAAAATAAAAAATAAGGGGCCAGGGAGATGGCTCAGTAGAATAAGTGCTTCCCTGGCAAGCACAAGAGCATGAGTTCTAATTCCGGTTCCGCCAATAAATAAATAAATAAATAAATAAATAAATAGAATGGCCAGACAACCTCCTGCACACACACCATACCTGGGCTGGCGAATGCCCAAGGGGGCCCTTGCCTTCCCCCCAGGCTCAGCTACCAAACACAGAGCATATCTCAGGAGAGAAAAGTCCTGTGAAGGCTTGTGCCCTTGGGGAGAGGGTGGGACACCAAAAGACAAAGAATGTTCCACTCGGGAACATTCTTGTTAGCACATTAACACCACCTCCTTGTGAAACATGGGCTAATAAATGTTCCGCCTCACCAGCTGTTATAGCATCTCGCTCTGCAGGAGGGCGCAGTCGCAGTCACCGGGAGAGGACAGCCTTTCATCCTGACTTCATTTGCTAATTACAAATTACCACAGGCTGGCTTAAAACAACACGAATTTATCACCTTGCAGTTCTGTAGTTCAGGCGTCCCAGTGGGTCTCACTGGGTTAAAATCACAGAGGTCGGCAAGGCCACATTCCTTCCTGGAGGCTCTAGGGGAAACACCTTTCAGGTAGGAGAGGTCGAGAGGCCGCCCCCACGCGCCAGTACACAGCCTCTTTCCACCATTTGCAAAGCCAACGGCCTCCGGCTGAGGACTTCTCCCTACTCCCCCTGCCATCACTCTGGTTCTCTCTTCTGTCTCCTTCCAGATTTAAGGAAATTTCTAGATCATGGGAAACAGTGGTGATAACCCATGCCACGCACACTATTTTTCTTTTAAGAACAGTGCGTTAACATATGAGTTGTTTTTTCTAATCTAACACCTCCCTAGTGCTCGCTTCGGCAGCACATATACTAAAATTGGAACAATACAGAGAAGGTGAGCGTGGCCCCTGCACAAGAATGACACACACGTTCGTGAAGCTTTCCATATTTTTTGGACTATTTTGAAATATTTTGCTGAATTCACGCACGCATAATATTTAAAACTAAACAAAAAAAGGGGATACAAATGAATGACCATTTTGTATCTGTATATTCAAAATAGTTAAGACAGATATACAGCTACATTCTCTTAATTCAGTGAATAGAGGAATTTGTTCTAACAGTATTTGTAAACAGGATATCATGTCTGCGTCTTGTATAATGAATAACCACTAAGAAAACAGTGAAGCTTTCCTACGAATTTGATTTGAAACTGTCTCATTCTATTTGTTTTTCAATAAAATTATGAAAAAATAAAATAAAATAAAACCTGCCTATATGGGTTTAACTGCAGTGGTGACACTTTGGGATAAATACATAGGTTCTGGGCCACAGCTCGGACATTTGTCTCTAACTGGTGTGCCCTCACTGGTCAAGCACCATCTGCGGATTTTCAGGCCAGCTGATTAGCAACCTCAGTTCCTTCTTCATCCTTAATTCCCACCACCAGTGTAAGATAGCATGCCCACAAACTCTGGTGATTCGATACACACATTTATGATGGGGACCCATTGAGGATTCTGCTCCCATACATCTCCTGCTGCGGTGGGATTGTCACCACCTGAACCCAGAAGAATCAGCTGTCCCAAATGCTCCAACCAGGCAGGTGTTAAGATCTACACTTCACAGTGATCCCTCTCCCGTGACTGGGCGCTCCCCAGGCCCTGCTATTACACCTCCTTTGTTAATCTCAGTCATCGCTTGGACCGAGTCAAAGCTTCCAGGGATCTGTGCTGTCTACCCCCATTGCCACTTGCCTCTGCCAGCCGCTGGTCCTGCCCAAACCTCTGCCCAGTCTCCCTTTCTCCAGCCCTTTCATGGAGCCTTCTGCTGATCTGTTATCAGAAAATCCTTCATACGCCCAGGCTTGCTGAGTGCACCGTCACTTAATCTTAGGTAACATTTGAAGAGGTCCCGAGACTCCACAGCACCTTCAGCCCTCTCAAGTGAAAGCTGCTTATTCCCCCGGCCACACTTATCTCAGATCCAAAAGGAGGAAGAGGCAGCCTCCATGTTCCCCGTCTTCTCTTTTCTCCAAATGTTCCCTCTTCTGAAGCTCAGGATGGGCTGCCCCTCCTCACAGCTTCTTTCCTCAAGTACTAATGGCCTTGGTGCCCAGTCTCCCTCTCCCACTTGCCCCTGTTGTCACTCCTAAGGATGCTCAGCATTCGTGCAGATGACTTCTTGCATTTACCCTGGCTTCTCAGCCCTTGACATTTGTATTTCAGATGGAATTGCACCACAGCAGACTCCAAGACCCTACATTCAGTGACCCCACCCTCTGTCCAGAACCCTCTGTCCCTTCCTCTCCTTCTCTGGGAGCCCAGATGCAACAGATCTTTGACTGAATCATGCTTTCCAATTTGCTGACCCTGTCATTTTCCCCAGGTAGCTAATGACTACATTTCTGTTTCCGTGGCCACATGACTGGGTATTGGCCAGTATGGCATGAGCAAATATTTGGGCAAGTTATAACTACTGCTCCTGACAGAAAATGAATATGTACATCTTTTTATTCTCCCTTCTAAAACCTTCTCACTGATGGGAAGAGATAAAGAGGTGGGCACTGGAATAGCCTTCTTAGGCTAATAACTAGTAGCCACCTACTTAAAAAGAAAGAATAACAAGACAGGAAGTTCTAAGCATTCTGGAGCTGGTGTGTTACCCCTGCACAATGTGCACTCCTTTTATTCCACAGTAGTACTACCTTGCTAACTACTTCTGAACCGGCACCTGAATACCTTGTCCAGCTCATCTTCCGAGCTTATTGAATATCATCCCCATATACTCCATTGCCCAAGCCAAAAACCTCGGAGTTGATCTGGATTTCTCTCTTTCTCCACAACCAATCCATCCACAAGGCTATAGACTCTATTTCCAAAATACATCCTGGCTTCACCCTCTCTTCCTTCTCCATGCCACACTGCTTAGCACCTGGACTTCTGCACCAGCTCCCTGACTAACCACTCTGGCTCCACTCTTCTTGAGCCAAGGCACTCTTCACTCAGCTTGCAGACAAGTGTTCTTTTAGATCGTGTCAGCCTGTCTGCTACCTAAACCCTTAGGCAGTATGTGTGTAGGAAATAAAGACAGACAGACACACAGACACAAAGAAGCATGCAGCAAGCAGGCTTTATTTAACATAGAGATGAGAGGGGCTGCAGGCTCCCAAGTGCCACAGCAGCACCTCTCTTGCAGAGTGAGGGGTTTATGCAGGGTGACTGGGGTCACAGAGAGTGAGGAAGCTGGGCACTGACTATTCTGGGGTCGGATCACCTATCACAGTCCATGCTCAGCAGTCTGACTCCTATTTGCACAAGGCTCACGATTCAGCTGAAGCCAGGGGCCGTCCTGTTCTATAAACAGGACTCAGGCCAGGGCCAGTTAACCAGGGGCACTGGTATTGTTACAAGGCTAAAAGCCTGTGGAGGAGGGTCAGAACCCACAGAGGGTGGCTTCTGGACTGTTCCTTTCATGGTCTACTTGCCCTTCAGCTACAATCCAACCTTTTGCTAGGCACGCCCACCTCCCACATAGGCCCTCAGCCCCACATCCTTCCTTCCAGCCTCCTTCCCAGAACAGGGGCCAGGCTGTTGGGGTACTTACAGATTCCCATCTTTCCCAGCTCAGGGCTTTCTGTCCTTGCTGTTCCTTCTGTTGTTTACACAGCTGCCTCCCTATCATAGTTCAGGTCTCCTGCTGTCTTCCAGAGAGAGCTTCCCTACCTTCCTACTCAGCCCTCACCCCCTCTATCCACCCCAGTTACTTCTGTCCCTTTACCCTTCCATGCCTTCGTTGTACTCATAGGCTATGAGCTTACTGCTTACTTGCATATGCAATTTTGACCTCAAAAAACACTGCACTCCATGAAATCCGGGAACTTAGTGACCATTATTTTTCACTATTTTCTTTCCAGAAACTTGAACTGCAATTATTGGGCAAAGCATTGGAGTTCCATGAATAAATCTGAATTAATGGAAGAACTGAATAAATGAATGCATGGGTGATGACATTACCTGCTTATTTCCTAAAAAGCAGCAAACAAGGAACATGCTCAGTAGACTGAGAATGTGGAGCAGGGTCAGAACCCATGAAAGGTGCCTTCTGGACTTTTCCTTTCATGGTCCACTTGTCCTTCAGCTACAGTCCAACCATTTGCCAGGCACGGCTGACTCTCACCTATCCAAAAACCTCAGAGTTGATCTTGATTCCTCTTTCCCCACAACCAATCCATCCACAAGGCTATAGACTATTTCCAAAGATACATCCTGGCTTCACCCTCTCTTCCCTCCCCATGGCCACCATTGCTTATCACCTGGACTTCTGCACCAGCTCCCTGACTAAGCATCTGCCAGTTAAGCACAGGCTCTGCTGCACAGGGAAGCTACGAAGGGAGACCATGACGCTCAGTGCCTACAAGGAAGGCAGCAAGATCCTCTCCGATGAACCTGGGCACTGGGAGGTAGCAGATAAGAGCCTCCGTCTCTCAGAGAAGCTAGGAAGAAAAGGACCCTGGAAAGGGCTGAGAAAGTGTCTTGCTCAGAATCCCATTCTCTCCTCCAACCTCTACAGGACTGCTGTGGAACTGAGGAAGCTGCCTTCCCAGAGAAGATGACACAGGGTCACGAGTGAAGAAGCTCACCGCTAGGTCTGAAGAAGGCTTCTCCACACGTGTACAGGTAGGGGGCTCAATTTCATCATACGGGTTTGGAGGCAGGGTCCTATGCAAGCACACAGTGCTTCATCACCCCCAAATTTCCTTCATAGAATATAGAGCCCCTTCACTTGGTGGCAGAAGGAAACAGCCCCTCTCTATGCTCAGGAGACAGGACAGCTCAGGCCTAGACTAGCAAGGTGGTCATCTTCCCACGGCTGGCTCCTTCTCCCCTCATGGACTCACAGAGCTTTTGCCCACAGGCTCTGCTGCATAGCTTCAGGACACCAGGGATGCAAAGCACTAAGGGAGACAGAGCCCTCTGCAGGCTCCCTGAGCCATTTGCAGCAACAGAGATTTGAAACAAAACAGCCTCCAGGCTGTTACTCTGCTGGAACCTGCACCCTCCCAGCCAGCCTGAATCTCTCTCTCTGAATTCGCATCCTAGTTCAGCCTGGTGGGGCAGCACAGGTAAGTTCTCCTCTCCATGTGACAACCTTGAAATATGTGAAGACGATTCTCATTCCAATAATAGATGTGACCACTTAACAAGCTCTTACTGGAACTGCACTGAGACTTTTATGTACATTATCTCATCCAATACCTGCAATATCGCTAGGGTACCGAAATTGTTGTCATTCCATAGATTAGGAAATCAATTCAGAAGAGGAAAGCAGCCACCCAGTCACCAGGGAACTGCAAGAAGAGGACTGTCCCTTCTGATTACATCCAAAGCCCCTACCCTCTTCCCTCTGATAGGCCTAGCATCACAGTGTCAGTCCCGCTCAACAGTGTCTTCTCCACCCACTAAACAATGTCAAATAATGCTCCAACTTTTCTTCTCTGAAAAACTTAAACTCCCATCTCCCCCACCCCCATTTTTTCCCATAACCTCCAATTAAAAAAAAAAAAAATCTCTGAAGACACAGAGCCTCAAATCCTGAACTGGGGGATGGACAGGAAAACCCTGTCTTTACTAAAAGGGGGCGTGAGAGAAAGCGCCCTCCCACACTTCCCTGCTGGCCCTGTATCCCCTGGGCTCCCAAACACAGCCCCAACACCTTCTGCTACCTTCCCTCCGCCTCCGTTACATTTCACCTCCCTCATCCCCCAGGAATTTGTCAATCTGCCTCCCTCTTATTCTCACATTCTTCTCCCCAAAAGAACTACTCATCCGAAAGAAAGAAAGAAAGAAAGAAAGAAAGAAAGAAAGAAAGAAAGAAAGAAAGAAAGAAAGAAAGAAAGAAAGAAAGAAAAAAAAAAGAAAGAAAGAGAAAGGAAAGGAAACCTAACTGCAATCTGCCCTTCTCTGCAGAGCCCTCCCCAGTTCCCTCCTCCTGCTCTTTGCCCCGCGCTCCCAAAGCCCTGATTTCTCTGCCTCGGCAACAGCAGGCGCCGTTCTGCAGCTCCGTGTTCCTGACTCTCCCTCCGCAAACAGGCTTCCCTGGTCAGCGTGCACTTTCAGCTCTACACCCAGTACCACGGAGGTGCTTATAAATGCAATCAGTGCACAAAGCAGACTGGTTCCTTGTCGACACTCCAATTGCGAGAACAGTGAAGAAATCCAGGACGCAGTGTCAACTTTCAGGGAACTCGCTGAGATCCCGGCAGAGCTGAGCCCCCAGCACCTTGGGGACATCTGGCCTCTGAAGACCGAAAGAAACAACTCAGCACCAAGGGTTCCAAGGAAGGAAACGCGGCTTGAAGCAGGGTCTGCTGCCCTCTGGTGGCCACGGTACCTCCGGGCTGCCTGCTTCCGGTCCTCTCAGTCCAAGAGAAGTTGCTGGCATAGACTCAGGGCAGGACACCCCTCGCCCCTGGCACAGCTGTAACCACCCGTGTTGCACTTATATAAGGAAATTTAAATTTCAAGTAGCACAACATAGCAGATGAAATTTCAAAGTGAGGCCCCCAATCATATGAAGAATTTCATAAAGACTAGGTTTTTTTCTTCCTTTTTTTGTATGTTTGTTTGTTGTTGTTTGTTTTGGTGTGTGTGTGTGTGTGTGTGTGTGTGTGTGTGTGTGTGTGTGTGTGTGTGTGTGTGTGTGTGTGGTGGGGTTTTTTGGCAGAACCAGGGATTGAACTCAGGCCCTTGCACTTGCCAGGCAAGAGTGTGTGTTTGTTTGTTGAGACAGAGTCTTGCCATTGTAGTTCAGGCTGGTCTATGTACAGGCTGGACTCAAATTTGCAGCAATCCTCCTGCCTCAGCTTCCCAAGTGCCAGGATTACAGGCATGCAAACCCTGATTTCATTCTCTCGCTCTCTCTCTCTCTCTCTCTCTCTCTCTCAGGAATCAAACTCAGGACCTCGCGCTTGCCAGACAGGCACTTGTGCTGCTGAGCTACATCCCTGGACCAAACACTACTTTCTGACTCCCTTCAGCCAAATCAAAGACATGAAGAGGGGTATAGAAGGGAAGTGGATTTTGTGAGAAGGGAGTGGATGGAGAAAGGGGGCCTGCCCTTCTGGTGGACTGCATAGCAGAGATCACCCCAAGAACTGAGGATGAGGTCCCTAAGGTAAGGAGCAGAGTGTTCTGGAGTCTGGGTGCTAACTGAAGGTTAAGAGAATGGATGGAACTGGACAACTGCTTCCCGGGAAGCCTGACAGAGCTGCTGTGGAGATGCCTGCAAGCACCCTGATCCCCTAGAGAGCCTGCAAAGGCAGGAAGGAGCTGGGCCCCCAGGAGAGGGAGGCAGGTGCAGCCTCTGAGTCCAACTGAGGCCCTGTCCAGTAGGGACCTCAAGGGACAGCTGAAGAGGAATCTCAAGCTCCTGAACAAGGGAATACAGCCAGATGGGGCTGGCAAGGAGCTCTAAAGAGCCAGGAGGACCCTCTAAGAGAACATCACAGAGAGCACAGCAAGAGCCAGCCAGATGGTGGGGGAGGCTGGCAGCCAACTGAGGAACAGATTTAACCTAACCTATGGCTGCTGTTGGGTGCTGCCTCCCCACCACCCCACACAGCTCTCTGAAGCTCACACGAGAGGGCAGGAGAAGGACTGGGCAGAAGCCTGAAGCAGGAAAGCTGGACAGAGATTGACCCCGCCTTTCATCCCTTTCCCTAGGCAGGCTGGTTCCTCCAAGGCAGGGCCTAGAAGGCTGGAGAGATGGCTCTAAGTGGGTTCAGGATTTGAGTCATATATTGGCCTGCTTATTCTAATTTCTGAATTGAGACCATGAGTATCTGAGTGGCAAGCAAAGTAGGGAGGATTTCCTGGGTTTCCACCCAGGAGCAAAGAAAAAAATTACCTTGCCATCCCACCTAACCCTGTAAAGTATAAAAGGTGATAGGAAATAAGCAAACAAAACATAGTAACAAAATAAAAATGTACCTGAGTTGTATAATCAAATATAACTTTATTTTCAATTGTGGCAAGTTGTGGTTGTGCATCCTACAGGTTACAAAAAAGAAATCCTTCACTGGGTTTCCCTTCAGAATCTGAAGAGTTTCCCTTCAGAATCACCTCTTCCGTCTTTTCCCCCATCTAGAATTCTGCTACTCCCTTTCCCCACGTGTTGTAGGCAACTGAGTTAGACAGAAATATTGTAGGCAGTGGGTGAGGGCTGGACTCTCAAAAGAATCAATATAAAAGACAAAGTTACCTTGCAACTGTAAGGAAGAGAGTCACTTCTGCTGCGGGCCAGACTTCATGACTAAAGATAAAACAAATGCAGACACACACCTACCAAGGAATGGACATGAGGGATTGATATTCTAAACAGGTATCAATTACCTTGAAAAAGCCAGGAAGAGCCACTAACCCAAACCCCTACAGGAAAAGCCCCTGTTCTGTATTCATGCCCACTTCCTACAACCCTAGCCTCCTCCTTCTTTGATCCTGATTTAATCAATTTTACCTGAGTAGTTATAGTTGTAATCTTACTGGTTGATCATAGTTTTGACCCGCCCTGGACTCACTTTACCTCATGGATTTGCTCTATAGAAATCCCTAGAAAAGGTAGGTTCCTTGGCAACCTGCTCTGGTCCCCTTCTGTCTTTCCCCTGGCATTCCAGGGAAAGCAATGACAGCCAGAAACTTTCTTTTTCCTGATAAATATATTCTGCTTTTAATCTCTGTTGTTCCTCAAATTCATTCTTTGTCCAGATATCTTTCCAGTTGGCAGTTTCTTTCCCCTAACTCACCCTCACACCTGATAGCCTCCCAGAGGCCTCCTAAGCGTCAGCTCAACTGCACTCAGAGGTCCTGATCATCTCTTCCCTCTCCTGCGGGCAGGAGAAACTCAGCGCCGAGGGCCTGTTTCCTGCGCCAGCCCTGGGACAGTCCCTGAGCATCCTAGGACACTTGCCCTCTCCCTGCCCCATCAGGCCCTATCACTGTCCATCCTCAGGTGATCAGTATCCCCCAAAACTGCATGTCCTCCCTCAGACTATAGAACTAGGGTTTTTGCTGATATACTTAAAAGATCTCAAGATGAAATTGTCCTTGACTTGGGATGGGCCCTAAATCCAAGGACTGGTGCCCTTATAAGAAGAGAGGGCACTAAGAGACACACAGAAAAAGAAGGCTGTGTGATCCTAAGCTACCAAATCATGCTACAAGCAAAGGAAGAGGCAAAGAAGCACTCTTGCCCAGAGCTTGTGTCCCTTGGTTTTGGGCCTCCGGCCTCCAGAACTCTGAGCAAATAGATAGCTACTGTTTAAGCCACCGAGTTCATAGTACTTTGGGACAACAACACAGGAAACCATCGCACTCCAATTTGCCCTGTCCCTCCAGCCACAGCAGCAGCCAACAGACAACCACTGCCAAGCAGAATGCGAGCCCAGGCTGGGTCTGGAGCCATGAGCCTGCCAAGCCCAGGAGGGCTGTGAAGCTATTACTTTCAAATGACCCCTCCTCCAGCCACACTCTCCTGCCAAGCAGCCCCAGGAGAAAACCTGGCATCTGCTCCCAGGCCACCTACAACAACACGTCCAGAACTCAGGGGGTCCTTCCCCTCCGGCTCCTGGTAACTTGCCCTTACCCTGTCCTGTGGCTGGGGAATTTTCCATCCTTCCACCCCTGAGTCAAAGTCATTAAATTTAATCATTAACAGGGCGGGTGTTAATTAGCAGGGCTGAGTGACTAGGACACAGCTGGACATCAAGAACGCTGATCCCACCAGGGTGGGGAAAAGCAGGAGCCCTCCGACCAGAGGCAGAAATGCTTCTAAGATTCTAAACTCACCTTCCTCGAAGATTCTAAAATCACTGAAATCCCCAGCTTCATCCCTTGCTTTTTTAAGAGCCAAAGGAAGCAACATTTGCAAGTGTTTAGCGGGTGCTCAGTACTTTGGAGGTATTACCTCAACCCACTCCTCACTATATATAACAAGGATGGTGCGTATTGTTAAGCTAGTTTTAAGGCAGAGGAAATTGAGGCTGAGTGAGGTCCAATAGAGAGGTTAAAAAGCTGTGCCCAGGGTCACAGAGCTGCCAGATTGCAGAGAGGAGCTAGGGTAGAGGAGGCACAGCAGGTCTGAGAGGCCTCAGGTCACCTTCCTTCTTCCTGCTGCCCCTTACCCCATGACATCCTGTCCTTCCACTTCCGTCACACTCCTGGCTGGTAATTGCTTAGTTATCCCATCACTCCTCTGGCTCCAGCTAGGCTGAAAGCTATCAGTAGATAGAAATTGTATCTGTTGCGTGTTCCACTGTATCCCCAGCACTTAGCATAAAGCCTGGCATGTAGGAATACCCAATATTTGTTGAACCAGTAAATTCAAGCTATTAGAGGGTTGGGAACAGAAGGAGCTAGCTAGAGGCCACCTAAGGATTGGAACTTCTGTGTTGTCAATGGCCAGATGGCTGAGATGCACTTCAAGAGGTGTTCTGGTCCATGTCCTGCTTCAGGCCCCATCACTGCCTTGCCATAGCCACCAAACCTGGCATTCTGGGGAAAGCAATGACATGCAGGGCTCATCCTCAAGAGATCTAGCTGCTCTCTAAGTCTCTTCTACCTCAAACCAGTGTTTTGGAGTTGGTGAAGAGGCAGAGCCCTTTGGAAGTCCTCATCCCCTTAGTTTGAATCAGGAGTTCCAGCCCCCTTTGGCCCCCTTCACAAGAGTAATGGCCCCCTTCCCAGTGACGTTCTCCCTGGTGAACAGGCCTTCTCACAGCCTTACCCACTGGTCTTCCAATTTACCACGAGAGGCCACATATGTATCCTAATGGTACTTCTGGGGCTCACAGAAAGCTCTGCAATTTCTCTAGAGAAGGGCTTCCAAAGCCTTCCAAAGGAAGCCCTGAGGAACACACAATCCCACCGCAAGAAACCTAACCTTTTCTTCCAGGTCAGGACCTGCTCTGCACCTGATCTCTCTCCTTCCTCCCTACACTTAGTGCCTTAAGACTGTGATTTTCAAGAAGCAAAATGCAAAGATGCATTCCCTCAGAGGATTTTTCAGAGCATATGCCACAAGTGTTGAGATGATTCCAAAAGAGTTTCCAGAAATGGTGGCGGAACAGCAGCACATTGGAATGAACATATGGCTTCCTGGGGGACCACTTGGAAGGGGTCATTGCTCCTTTGGGGTTTAAAAGCAGCCTCTGGCCCTACCTCATCAGAACTGCAGGAGCACTACACATTCACTGTGCAGGAGCTTGCTGCAGCAATAGGGGCCAGGCCAGGGGAGATGCAGAGAGGTAACCCTGATTCTGAGATTTCCTGGATACGCAACTGGTACACTCTTCTTTTTTTTTTCTTTTTTCTTTTTTTTTTTTTTTTTTTTTTTTTTTTTTTTTTTTTTTTTTTTTTTTTTTTTTTTTTTTTTTTTTTTTTTTTTTTTTTTTTTTTTTTTTTTTTTTTTTTTTTTTTTTTTTTTTTTTTTTTTTTTT
>PVKA01030703.1:0-15219 GCA_004027165.1 Ctenomys sociabilis | reverse complement strand
GAACTCACAGCAATCCTCCTGCCTCAGCCTCCCAAGTGCTGGGATTACAGGCCTGCGCCACCACGCCCGGCTGCAACTGGTACACTCTTAACTCATAGTAGGATATTAGAACCAAAAGGAGCCTGCAGATCACCTGGTCCCCTTCATTTCGGAGATGAGGAAATAGCCCAGCATGGGATGCAGGACAGGGATGATCCTGGTCACCCAGGGAGGTGGCAGCAAGCGAAGTATTGAACCTGACCTCCCAAATCCCAGTCCCAGAGGCCCCCTCAGCAACACCTCCCTGCACCTGCCCTTGAGCAGTGTCGTAAATATACCAACACCCTACAACCTCCTGGGTCAGCAGGGCAAATGAATGAAAGTACAAGGAGGCTGATGGTGGTGAGTAGGATGGAGAAAAAAGCAGAAAGTTCCCATCAACTAAGAGCAACCCCATCCGCCCAGAGTCCAGCAGGGCAGGGCCAGAGCTGCCCGTGACTGCATTACCAAGTCACATCCCTCTGTAACCTTAAATATTCATGAACCCCAAGCAGCTGCTGCTGCACCAGCTGGGGCTCAGCACACCTCATGTAGAAGTGAGAGCTGGTTTCCAAACACATACAGCAGACACCCTGCCCTCCCATCCTGCGTGTGAGCAGCCCACGCCTGCCTACACCCACTGGCCCAGCAGGCGCTCACATTTACTCACTCAGCTCTGGGCATAAATAAAGGTCAGAAGCCAGGTGTGGTTGCACACCCCTGCAATCCCAACCCCAGGAGGCTGAGGCAGGAGGCTCCTTGCAAGGAGGCCAGCCTGGGCTACAAAGTGAGCTCAAAGCCAGCCTGAGCTCCATAGTGAGACCCTGTCTCAAAAATAAATAAATAAATAAATAAATAAATAAATAAATAAATAAATAAATGTCAGAGTGACATACACACATCTTCACAGACAGCCCATCCAGCCCACCTGAAATGAAGCCTATATTCAGTCACACTCCTTTTCCCTGTTGTCCAACGGTTCCATCCACGTGCCAGGGTCCTCTCTTCCCTGTCTCTCTCTCTTTTTTAATGTATTTAGTACAAGGTCTACAGGGTCTCACCACACAGATTGGACTTGTAGTGATCCTCCTATTTTTCAGGCTTCCAAGTGCTGGGATTACAGGTGCGGGCCACCACGCCCAGTCTCAATCTTTGTCTCAGCACACCCCATGGGCCAGGCCAGCATGGCACACCAAGGATAGGGGATCAATCGAACCCCAGTCCCTGCATCTGCCTAAGCAGACACTTTAATCTGTTGAGCTATCCGGCTGGCCCTTCCCTGTATCTTTTCCCTCCTCCTTGTTCTCTCCTCCTCTCCTCCACTAGCATAGGCTGCTCCCATGACCCTCTTCCCAGGAAGCCTTTCAGTGACCATCTCTCTAAGCCTTGGTTCTCTGGGTACTTCCAAATGTAGTTTTCAGGACAAGAGTGTCTGAGAATCAGAACTTGAGGAGGCAACATGAAGGGTGGGTGTGAGCCTTTGGGAGGGATTTGCATGGCCAGACAAAGTTTGAGGGAAAGAAGAGAACGTGAAGAGAACGGGACAAGCTGGTGAGCCAGGAGGGGTAGGGGGATCTTCTCCTGAGAGCTTCGAGTGATGACTCCTCAGTTCTGTAGTCCTGCAGGAGGCAAGATACTAACAGCTATCCACAAGTGCCAGCTACCCTACTTCAGAGGACCCTCGGGCCCAAGAAGCAGGGACATTCTGGCCACTTTGCAAATGGAACTAAGGCAGAGGGAGAGGTTCTTGAGGCACCAGAGATAGAGATGCAGGTCCCCTTAGAACAGAGTATAGAAAAGACGGAGAAGATCTTTGGATCCTGCCCTGTGCTCCTGTGGGAAACAGCAGGGGAATGGAACAGGCATCCGGACTCTGGGGGCTCAGCCTCCATCCCCATCTTCAGCGCCTGCACAACCTCTCCTTCTGCTGTTTGTATAGAAAATCAAGGGGACTAGGAAACCCAGAAGCTTTTGAGGGCTCTCCAAATGTGGGCTGGGTGCAGGGAAGCCTTCCTGGAGCCCATGTTACCAGAAAACATGCACCAATGACAACACATGGGGACCCACTCGCCAGGCTAGACTTCTGCGTCCACTGGGTCACTCTAACCGTAGTCCGCCCCTGAGAAAACTGAGCCTGCCCTATGTAAAGAGATCTGGGTAGGGGGGCAGGAAGGTTATTTTGGGAGGTAAGAGGGGAAGGGACCCTGTGAAGTTCAGACCAGGAGAGTGGGCAACTAGGAGTTGAAGCTGAGCCCTCTGGGAGAGAGGATGGTCATGAGGGCCGGGAGAGCCAGGTTTTCCCCTGTACTGAGCCAGACCTCCTGGCCTGGGCCCTGGCCCTCTCCCAGTGTTCCCAGTTCCTCTTCCCTGACCTCTCCTTCCCCAGAGTTGTAACGGAGCCCTGCTCCTCCCCAGGGCCCCAGCACCTCTCGGCCCTCAGCCCGGAGTACACCAGCTCCTATGAATACCCTATTGCCCTCATTGCCTATGGTGACTGACATCTTGGTCCTACACCAAATCAGGAAGTTCTTCACATAGTCTAACTTCCATTCCTGCAATTACAGGAGATCATTTTCCTTTTTCCACCGACAGTGAAACTGAAAACCAGCTCCAAGTGTAAACAAGCCACCCCACCAAGGGAGCTTCACTCTCCAGCCCCCAGCTTCTTCCCCTGTAAGCCTTTTGCCTACTTGACAATCCCCATAAATTTAGCAAGCTGAAAGTCAATCTATTTCACAAGCGTCTCTGGCTCCCCACCCCCATTTTCCTTCTGCCGAGCCCCAGATGGTCCCTTCTCCCCAAGCCCTCCACCCATTCCCTGGTACTGGAGGAGAGATTTCCCTCCAGAGACCCTGCTCACAAGCGAACCCTGGACGAGTGTCCAGGCCCCGCACCTCCCCTCCCATTTTCTCCTCTGCTACAAGGGAAAGTCCCTCTGTGAGTCTGACCATAATCTCTCCTGCTGCATGCCTAAATTTCCTTTCTATGTGTCCTCTGTTGGGCCATTCCCATTCGTACACGGAATTCTCCTCTCGCATCTGCTGCCTGCTCTCCCGCAGCGACCCTCCACTTTCCCAGGCCCTAGTCCCTGCCCCAGCTTAAAGAAATCCTCGGTAACCGCACCCTAACTCACTCCCAGCCCAAAACTCCAAGGATACCTGGATATCCGTCTCGGCGGTCGACTGGGATCGAGACCCAGCCACCTCCGGCTGGCTCGCCCGAGGGGCGGTGACCCCCGCAGCCCCGAGCAGCCACGACGGGGTTAAGGCTCCAGGCGGGGGAGGGGAGGGGGCCGGGAGGGGCGGCGCGGAGCCAATCGGCGGCCGCAGAGTCCCGGGAGCCGCGAGCTGGGAGCGCCGAGCCGGGAGCCGCGAGCAGCGAACCGAGCGCGCCGGGCTGGGGCCGGGCCGGAGCGGAGGGAGAGGGATCGCGCCCGCCCCAGCCCCCAGGCCCGCCGCCTGCGCTCCGCAGCGCGGAGCCCCAGCCATGGAGCAGGACAACAGCCCCCGCAAGATCCAGTTCACCGTGCCGCTGCTGGAGCCGCACCTTGACCCCGAGGCCGCCGAGCAGGTGCGAAGCAGGGCGGGGCTCAGGGGACTCGCCCTGCCGGGGCCAGCGACCCCTGCCTGGGCTAGGGGACCCGGGGTCCCCGCCCTGTCCTTCCTCGGCGGGGCGCCCTTCTGAGGACGTTCGTGCTCAGCTGTTGGGGGTGGTCTTCTGTCCCCTCCCCCACCGTCGGAGCTCATCTCCCCATCTGCTTTTTGAGAGAGACCAAAGGACGAGCGTGTCCGAGCGATATCTGTCCCCCGAGAGGGTCGCCCTGTGTTCCCCACCCCGGGAAGAGGGCGCTGCCCGCCTGAGGACACGACCCCTCCCCCGTCTGCAAGCTCTTCTGCGCTCCACCCAGCCAGCCTCCGCTGGAGTTCTGAGCCGGGTGCTGGCGCTGGGGGACGCCAGGGCGGGGGTCGGTGATGGGGGAGGCCTGGTGCTGTGGGAGTTGGAAGAGCAGAACCAGCCCTCCTTGTCCCCTCCCACCTGGAGGCGCACCTTGCCTGCCTCCGCAGGGTTGAAGCCAACCGAGAGGCCTGGGGCTTGGGGGAAGAGGGGCCATGGGGTCTGCAGACCTGAGGTGCCCTTCCTGTGCAAGTCTGAACACGTGGATACCGATTCCCAACTCCTGCCCTTTGGAGTGGGGCATGGACACAGGATGGAGGGAATGACATGGGGGGGGGGGGGCACTGTCCAGGGATGGGGTCCAAGCTGAGAGCTCTGCCAGGCACTGTGAGGGCCTTGGCTCGAGGGTGGGAGTCCAGGGCCCTGGCCCAGCCTCCTGGCCTGGCCTATTTTTAGCTCCCAGCAGCCTGGCAGAGGCAGCAATGTGTGAGAGTGTGTGAGCTGTGTGTGTCTCAGTGAGAGTGAGTGTGTGTGGAGAGGGTTTACTACCTACTGCCTATTTGCCAAACGTTTGCAAATTTGCCCACTGCTCCATCTCTTTTTGTATTCTCTACCTATTCTAGACCTTCTCATTCCTACCCAGGATCCAGTTCCCATAAGGTCAACTCTGGGTACACACACACACACACACACACACACACACACACACACACACCAGCCCCCAGCCTCTGGCTGGGCTTCCACTACTGGAGAGCCTGGGGACTCCTTGGGATGGGCAGGAGATTTTGTTGCTACTCCAGCTGTTTGGTAGAATAAGGCATAGATGTGAAGGGAAAGGGCAGGTGCTCTCTCTGTAACTTTAGCTTCCTCAGGCAGAGGTCAGGAGATAAGTCTGTGTCCCTCCTGTCCCTGGCCTGGGGTGAGCACCACTGCTGGACCCCTGGTGTGACTGCAGGGGGGGATTGTAGTGGGACCTCACACATATTACGGTGTGTCTAGAATGAACTGCCCCTCTCACAGGAGTGTTCTTGGGGTTGGGGAAAGGCTTCTACGCCCAGAGACAAGGGACAGGTAAAGATAACTTCTGATTCTGGAAAAGGGGCCCACGGGTGTAGGCTGTAGGGCTGGCTCCAAGGAGAGCTGCTGCCCGCTGGCACAGACTGGGCCAGACACCTGCTTCTGTTTGGTGTGCAGGAGGCAGGTGTGCTGCTGGGTGTTGGGAGGAAGTGGGTACTGGGCAGCTGCTCTGGGGGCCTGCAGGGGTGGGGCTGGATGCTAAGGAGCCAGGAGCAAAAAAGAGACTTAGGCCTGCTTTTTTTCCAATCTGCAGAAATCTGTGCCTTCGCTGCCTGAAATTCTACCTGCAGCCTAAGCTCAGCCCTCCCTGCTGTGTTACCAAGTATTTAGGCAGAAAGCTCCAGGCTTGGCAGGAGCTCCTAACCAGACCCACAGGGGAGGGTGAAAGGACTTGAAGCCCTGCATTTATACAGCACAGAGCTGCATGGGTACAGAGATGCCCATAGCCACCAGATCCTTGGCATGGCTGATGTAGAAATAAGAAGACACAATGTGTCCTTGAGAGCTAGAATTTAGGATCGATGTGAAAGAAGTAGAGACTCCACTACTCACCCAGGTGCCTGGGCACCTCAGAGAGTCTGACTTCCCTCCCTCCTGCTGTAGGGCATCACGTTTCTCAAGGACTCTGAGTGCTTCCAAATCTTGTCCAAGGCAAAGAACCAGATTAAGTAAGAGACCTGTGCAAGATCGCGGAGCACTGCTGCTCTCTCATTGTCGTACTGGAAGTTGCCTTGGGATCCCAGTCCAGACATTATTATCCCTCCCTGTCTCTTCCACTGTTGTAGGCCCAGTACTCCCCACCTAAGCAGGACAGAGATTGAGGAGTCCTCTCCTAAAGAGATGCCCCACCTTCCCATGCATGAAGCACAAGTGCCACGCCACCTGCCCTCTGTCTAAGTGCATGGAAGATAGCCAGACAACTCACAGTTAATGTGTGTGCAGTGCATGTGTGTGTGTGTGTGTGTGGACACAAGGCAGACACTGCGGGGGACCTTGAAATGTCACTCAAAACAGATGTCATTGGATTCTCCTGGATCAGTGGCCTACCCTCAGATACCTCCATTCTGGCTTCTCCATGCCATTTTTTCTTTGAAGAGAGCATCCGTCTGGCTTAACAGCCCCTCTTACTATAGCCAGTACCCACTTTCTAGGCATAGAGAAGGGCAGTGTTTCTCCATTTTCCAACCTCCAGAGCTAGCAATGATGGTGCTAAACAAAGGATACAAAAAGATAGATGTGATCATTCAGCACCTCCACCACACTCCTCTCCTCTTGGCCCTGAGTAACTTTTGCTCCTTCAGACCCCACTAGCCTTTCCTAACCCCTGCTGCCCTGGAGGGAGCTCTAGGGGCACCAACCCCCAAACCACACTCTTCCACCTCAAGTGGTCTAGAGAAAGGAAAGAACCACATATCCCAGAAATCCTCAGACTGACTTTAACAACAATCAACTTTATCAGCAACAGAACAAAAGAATGGGGGGGGGGCAAGAGCCAGTGATATAGTTCCATGGCACAGTGCGTGCCTAGCAAGTGCCAGGTCCTGAGTTTGATTCCTGGTACAAAAAAAAAAGGGAGGAATCAGGAACAGGAGTGAAAGCCTCTGCAGTTCCTCAACTACAAGTTAACCTTGTAGAATGGGTAAGAATTTTTCAGCTAACCTTTAGGCCCTGGCCAGCTTCCTATGTAGGGCTCTTCCTTGTATATTTGCCATGACAAGGATTTCCCAAATTAGAAACCCACTGTGACCAAAGATCAAGAAGACCTTAGGAAGCATTGGCACATTCAGACGTTCCTTCCCTGAGCTGCTCCCCCACCCTTTGGATGGGCTTGAGAGATATCCTGTATGGGTGCCCCAGGGGTTAATGTCCACTCAAGGGGGTAGCTTGGGTGGCCAAAGGAAAGCCCTGTACCCTCTCAGCTTATTTCTGACCATCGATCCAGTATGGACGGAAGGACAGCGGGCCAGAGATCAATGCAGTAGAGCAGATAAAGCCACTGAGAGGAAGAGCTGGGGCCGGAAGGGGACAAGCAGGGAGAGGAGGTGGTCTCTAGAGTTGGCAGGAGTAGCTCTCAAAGGGGCAGATGAGCCTGCGGGCATCCACCCTGGGATAACAGGCCCAGTGTAACCTGGCATATTTTGAGGTGTATTAAGTGGGCTGCCTGCCTTGTATAATCAAGGAGCCCTGGCTGAGGCTTTGGTAGGTAGATACTTGCATATGTTTCTGACCTTTTCTTCCTCTTGGACCCCAATCCAGATTCGGAGGCGACGCCCTACACCGGCCACCCTTGTGCTTACCAGTGACCAGTCATCTCCAGGTAACCAAAGGATGGGTCACTAAAAAATAATGGGAGCCCCTGCAGACAGCAAGGCCCCAGGAGGGCAGAGGGGTGCTAAGTGGAATCCAGGCAGATCAAAGGAGTCAGGAATCCCTCAGTCCTGAAAACAGGCAAATGGTAGCCCCCTGGGTTAGCAGAAAATTTTTGCTTTTGGAAAAATGGAACAGTGCTAAAAAGAGGGGGGACCACCTGGTTCCTAAGCCCCCCAGGAATCAGGATGGTCAACTGAGTGCTGGTTGCTCCGGCAACAGCCTTCCAGGTTTCTCCAGCAACTGAGATCCTGCTGCCCCCACCCCCAGAGGCAGTGACAGCTGTGAGGGGGAGGGCCCGCCTCCATCAGCTATCTTTCTGGCCCCCAGAGGAAAGGAAGGTTAGAAACAGCTCAGGGAGCAGCTGGGATTCTGGTCACCAGTATCCCAATCAAGGTCTTGGAAAAGAACAAGGTCTCAGAGAATGTCAAGGCAGTTTGGCAGGGATGTGGAGGAAAGGTGGTCAGGTTAATGAGCTAGACTGGAGTTCAGGGTGGGCCTACCACTTCCTTCCACCTATAGCAAGTGACTGTGTCCACTGGACCTCGACACAGTTCTGGATGTGAGCTTTCCTCTGCAGACCTCAGTCCTGGCCTTAGGATGGGGGAATGGATGGAAGAATAAAAAGAAATGTATACTTCAGAAGAAGAAAAAAAGCAGAGAAACTCCAGCTTCTGCCTTGAGAGACATCAAGGAAAGGGGCAAGGATATAATAGGTACAGATTGGCTAGAGTTAAGGACAGGACAGGAGGCAGAGGATGAAAGGCCAGCAGAGTAGGAGGAACAGGAGCGAGGGGACAGGGCTGCCAGAGGACCAACTTCTGGAGAAGATCAGGAGACAGACAACACACAGTGCCCTCCACTTAGAAAGTCAGCTCTCTGGGACCCTGGATTTCTGTCCTTACCACCTTCTCCTTTCCCTGTTCCCCTCAGAAGTGGATGAAGACCGGATTCCCAACCCACTTCTCAAGGTAAGCTACACTCCCAACCTGTACCTGCCGTGCACAAAACAACCCACACCCAACCTGTAGGATATTTTGACTCCCTCTTCTCTGCACAGGGCCCAATAGGCATATAAGTGAAGCTGTACACACACACATACACACTATGTGCCACCATAGTGGAAATATCTAGAAAGCAGGAACTTTGTTTCCTCATCTTTCTGAAACCCCAAACTCGAAACCAAAAGCAGGTGGCAAGGTACAGCAGAGCAGGAATGGCTGACACGTCTGTCCTCTGTGTCCTCCACAGTCCACTCTGGCTATGTCTCCACGGCAACGGAAGAAGATGACAAGGACCACACCCACAATGAAAGGTTGGGCAGATCCTTCCCATTCTGTTTTTCCTCTGTGGGCCCAAAGCTGAGTAGACCTGATTCCCCTTTGGAAAGATCACTTGGGGAGTTCCTGAAATGCTCTCTCTCAGAGTGCAGCTGTTGCTGGATGACAGGGCTAGAACCTCAGCGCTGCCACCAAAGAGCCATAGGCTTTGCAGGCACTGCCTACCCCACCCAACCTTGAATCCACCTAATAGGGCAGATAAATAATATATGTGAGCTCATCAGCGAACGGCACATCCACAGAAGTTACTCAAATATTCCCTGGATCTAAATGGAGTCTTTTTTCCTGTCCCCAGGGGAGAACACATATCCCAGCAAGACAGGAATATCTTGTACAGTATTCTGCAAAGTTCTTCCCTTACGGCTCCCTGACCTTTGAAAGAACTTTTTACAGTCTGACTCTTGTCCCTCCTTATTGCCCAACTAATGTCTCCTCCCTGTTCATATCTCAGAGGATGGGACAGTCACACCCAGCAGTGTGTGCCAACTCACGCGTGGGCTATTGTCAGTAGAGGGGTGCTGGGCAGTCACGTCCAGGTTTCCCTCCCTTTCTCCATGTCCCCAGAGCTCCAGACGATGGTTGAGCATCACCTGGGGCAACAGAAGCAAGGAGAGGAACCCGAGGGAGCCGCCGAGAGCACAGGGACCCAGGAGTCCTGCGCACCTGGGATCTCAGACACAGGAGCGGAGTCAAGGCCGGGCACCCGAGGGACAGCACAGAGTATGTACAGGCTGCGGAGGGCCCCAGACACTGTGTTCCCAAGCCCAGTAGGAGGCAATACACCCTCTGAGGAAGGAAGTAGAGTTGGGCTTGGGAGAGTAGCCAAACCAGCTTACTGATAAGGACAGACCTGCACGTATTTGAACCTCTCCTCCTCTGACTGGAAGGCACAGAGCCATCCCAGCTGGGATATGGAGATCCCTCCTGCAGCTGTATGGGAAAGGCCAGCATCATGGGAAAGTATTCCCAGCTAGGTTCCTGCCACTTGCCACTTAGTTGATAGGCCTTGGACTTAATCCATGTAGTCATGATGGTGATTTTAATTCATAGCCACAAGCCCTGATTTCAGAATTTGTCTAATTTTATGAAAGTGGTACTAGATACCATCAGAGCACCCTGTATTCAAATACATCAATAGTTCTACAATCCCATCAATATGAGTGAGATAAAGACCAAAAATAGCTTCATATCAGTTCAGATCAGGTATAGCCACACAGTGTACCCCAATTCTTTTTTCATCTTTTTAGAAGCTTTTCTTTTTCAATCTCTGAGTACAGACAGAAAGCCAGGGATGATAGCTCACACCTGTAAGCCCAGCACTCGGGATACTGAGGCAGGGGGATTGCCATGCGTTCATAACAACCTTAGGCCCTCCAGTTCCCTTTTCCAGTGGATCTGACTGCCGGTCTTGGTGGTTATAAAGGCCAAAAAGGAATGCGGAAGCTGGCCTCACAGCCTCAGTGTCTGGTACATAGCACGTGGGCTAGTTTCAAGCAGGATTTTAAAAAAGAAAAATAGCAAGTGCCTGGTAGTAACTGGGATCAGAGAAACTCCTGTTGCTCCTGCGCACGTGCAGTAAGCAGCAGCAATCCCTTCTCTGAGACCTTCATAAATGCCCTCTCCCTGCTGCCCCCATCTTCCCTCCCCAGAACCTGCAGGATCCACCCCTAAAACTCAGGAGAGGAGCAGTGAGGAGCCCAGCACAGTGGAACCCTCAATCCATATACCACCCCTGGACTCCCAGGGAGCCAACTCGGTAAGAGCCCGGGGCAGGGCCCCCAGGGACACAGAAAAGTTCTGTGTGGGTAAGGACAAGGGGCTGATATTTAGACTCAGAGAAAAGAGAACAAAGGACCAGCTTCTGTCACTGAAATGTTCTTATGGTAAAAGGACATAGGTCCCTGACAGGTAAACCAAGAAAAATGGAACTAAACTGCAGCTGGAAGGATTGAAGTTAACTTCATATAGGACTGCCGGCTCCTGAACAGGGGATAAAAGCAGGCCATGGTTTTGTTTGGTGAAGGACATTTGGAACTCAAAGGGAGATCTTCACTTGCCCAAGCTAGGTGGGCAGTAGCCCTGCCTGGAGATGGAGGATGGAAGAGCTGTTCTGAGCTCTTGATGTTACAATCCTCACTCCCCAGAATAGGCTGGCAAGGGGACCTGCCTCCTGAGGCAGTGGGTGGTGGGGCAGACTAGCGGGACAGGAATGAACCTCGGACCACTCCGTCACCTTCCCCTTTCTGTTCTCTTCCATGACAGGCCTGAGAGGAGGTGGCATCCTGGCGTCGCAAATGCAGTTTGGGGATGCACGGACACTGGATCTGTTTCTTACTTCAACTTTTGGGGAAATATCTCGTTTTTAAAAAGTGATAAATTTGGTGTTAGGTCCTTGGAATTTTCCTTCTTTCCAGACTTGAAGACTCCCTTTTGTCTCCCTTCATCTGAAATCCTCTTGTCCAGCTGCCTCTGGGAAGGAGGAAATAGGGTTGCTAGGCAGAAGCTACAAAAGGGATCTCCCCTGACCTTGCTTTTATTTACTGCAGGAGAACAGATTGGGGCCAGACAGGTAGGGGTACTGGCCTTTGTGGTACCAAGAAGGAAAGACAGGCCCAGGTTCTTGCTTTCTACTGAGGAAAGGTCCAGCCACCTGGCAGGGCTGCCTTACAGCCAGGTGTAAGATTAGGAGCCCTAAAGTCTGTATCTTGCAGCTTGATGCTATGGGCGCCACCTGCTGGAAAAAAGAGGAAAGTGCACCCTGGCCATTGGCCATGGTAAAGGGCTTGGGGAAGTGGCCGTCTGGGTTCTCTCCTCCAGTTTGAGACCACCTTCCGTTTTTCCAATCTGTTAGCAAAAATGCAGAGCGCGCCCAGTGGTTGATTAGAGGCCCTTTCTGGGAACTTCCCCTATCCCACCCCCGTTCCTGGTTCAGAAAGTTGAGAATAAGACGAAACCACTCAGAGGTGATATGTCCATTAGTCCCACAGCCAGGGTGCTCCAGTACAGGAGGAGCAGAAAAGAGGGAAGTTTCATCTATCTACTCCTGCCTGGCACCTACTGTGTGCCCTCAGGCAAGGCCTGCTTTCGAGGCCTGAACGTGCACACAGGATAAGCCTCAGCAGGATTTTACCCAGTTTTGGAAAGAAGACAGCATACAGGAAGATCTCCCATCAGCTCTCCCCAGTGAACACCAGACACAGCCAGCCCAGTCTCCCTTCTTTATTGATCTCTGGCTATAGCAGGGGCCTGAGAGACCGAGGGCAGGGCTGAGTCACATGCGTCTCTGCCCCACTGGGGTGGGGTAGGTGGACAAGTTTCAGGATGGCAGGGCTAAGAGACCATGGGCATGAACTGCACAAGAACAGGGCCCACTGTACAGATGCATGGTTGGTATTTACAAGAGAGGAGGAGGCAGTCACCTGGCCTGTGGCCTTTCAGGGGCAAGGTGGAGGCAGGAGTCGTCTGAGGACAAGAAGGGGCACCAGGCCTGGCTGGGCTTGCTCCAGAGGTCACAACAGCCCTGCACCCCTCACCCACCTGCCTTCTACCCACCACTGTCCCAGGGGGCAGTCTCTTGTACCTATAACTGAGCCAGTTCTGGGAGGTAAGAGGGACAGGAAAGGACCCTCTCTGTTAGCAACACAGGATTGTGGTATTGTACCTGGCCCTCCCCATACCCAGCCCCCAACCCAGTTGGGCCCTCCTCCCTGTGCTCATGAAATGCATCCTGAAGGTGCTTTGTTGGGGAGACCTCAAAGCACTTTACAGACATTGGTCGGATGGGAGCCCCACCTAGCTCCAGGGGAGAAGAAAGGGCAATGGGCTGAGTCAGCCAGGGCAGGTGACAAGCCCCAGGGGCCAGACCAGGCCCAGTTCTCCAGGAAAGGCCCCCTCAGACCTGGTCCCAATGGCTCTTCTCTTCCCCCAGTCACCATTTCAGCACAGGAAAGAGAGAGGATGGCAGGAGGTCAGGCTGGGGTGGGGCTGAAGCAGTGCAAGTCTGGGGTAACGGGGATGCCCACCCTCACCCCATTCTAGAAAGGAACCATGCCCTGAAGGAACCCCCTCCCCTCCCCACATGTAGGGCTTTAAAAACCCCAGCTTTCTACCCAATTCCAGCCCTTCCTAAGGGAAGAGAAAGGGAACCCAGACCTGCCAGCTAAGATCTGGGGTGGGGGGCTGAGGGGACCCCCAAAATGTATTGCTTAGAAACTTGGAGGCAAAAAGGAGGGGGGAGGGCCCAGGGGGCTGGCATCTCTGACCCTCCCCCTCGGCCCTGGGAAGCCTCAGGAAGCTCCCTGCTCCCAGGCAGCCATCAGGCCAGGAGGGTGTCCATGGGCTGGGGGACCGGCACAGTGACCATTGGGAGCCTCAAGTTTCCCAGTCTTGCTACCAGGAAATTAAAGAGCACCCCAATGGGTGTCAGTAGGGAGGGGCCCTCCCCCAACCCCACAATCTCTGGCTTTTGGCCTTCGGGTGCGTTCTCTTCTTCCACCTCCATGCTCCCTTGGAGCAGATGGGGGAGCCAGTCCCGATGGATGGTGCTAATGATGTCGAATACCTCAGACTCAGGGAGGACCTGGGGAAAGAGGGAGGAGCTCAGAGCTCTGATCTCTGCTATCATCCTCCACCTGGCCTTCCTTCTCCAAGTTCTGCCAGGTGCCTGCTCACCCCCATGTATAGTTGTGAAAAATTCCCTTCAGAAAGAAGCAGGCCAGGTAAGGACATGAGTGGAGCTGAGATGGAAGTCATGCTCGCCTGACTCTCCAGGGCCTTGTGCCCTGGCTGTGTGCACTGTCCCCACCCTCACAAGGCCTAGAACAGTGCCACGTTGGCTGCTGCCATCCCTTCTTGCAGGGACTGGAGGGCCAAGAGGGAAAAGGGTTTTCCTGCCTCCCACCCCCATCGCAGTTCAGTTCTTCACCTTCACGTCCTCCACTTCGCTGCTGGATGGAAGGCGGGAGAGACCCTCACATCTGCAGCCCAGGGATGGCCATGCTGACACTGCGCTCCCTCCTCCCATTCCCTGCTCACCTGGGCCAGCCTTGGGCTAGTCCAGATTCCCATTCTGGTTGTGTTCATCTTCTGCAGGGGAGGGTGGGGCCTCCTCTTCACAGGGGGACAGCTCATCAATGGACATCTGGTTGGTGATGCCTGCACAGGGGTACAAGGCACAGTGAGACTGACCAAGGAGTGTCCCCCCAGAACCACAGAGTATGCAAAGAGCAGTAGAACATTCTCATTTATTGCCCTTCACCCAAGCTGAGCACCACTGCTGGAAGAGCCTCTCTGACCCTGCAAGAGCCCACAACCCCCACCCCAAGCAAGGGCCAGAACTACCTAGTTATCCAAAGTTTCAAGGGCACCATATGCACAGAGCACAGTGGCTGTGGGGTAACCCACATCAGTCCCTATGCGCTCTCCAGTACCTTTGTGGAACAGCCCAGGCCACTCAGCCTCTCCTGTGACCCAACTTTAATCTAAATGGCTCTACTCCCAGCTCTAGGAATCAAAGTGTTGTCTAAGGTCTTAAGAAAGAAAGAGGGGGCCAGGAATATAGCTCAGCAGCACAGTAGTGCCTGGCAAGCACAAGGTCCTAAGTTCAATTCCTGGTACCCAAAAAGGGAATCCACTACTGTGGAGTAGCCATCCCTCGAGGTCCGTGCTCCCTGCAATGGCACGCACCACTGGTAGCCCGCTCCTTCCATTTCTGCTTGTTCTCCTGAATGTACTTGGTCCAGGTGGAGCGGAAGCTGACCACATCAGGGTTAGGGTCCCCCACATCCACATCAAGAGAAGGCTGGCGCCACTGGAAGCTAGAAACAGAGCCCCCATTCCAGAAGTGAGACACAGGCTGTGCCAGCACTACCTTCATAGCTCTCAGAGGAGGCAGTGGGAGGCCAGAGGACAGGAGGCCACGCTAACTGCTCAAAGGCCCCCAGCCCCTGTCCCTCTGTTCCCTGCTCCACCCTCCCTCGCCACACCTCTCCTGGTAGAAGAAAAATAAAAACAAGGCAATAAAACAACTAAAATGGCCAAATGTGACACACACCTTGAATCCCAGCACTTTGGGAGGCTGAAGTAGGAGCACTACCTGAACAAGCTCAGCCTGGACAACTCAGTGCATTTTTTTTTTTTTTTTTTTTTTTTTTTTTTTTTTTTTTTTTTTGAGGCAGGGTCTCACTATGCAGCTCAGGCTGGCCTTAAGCTCACTTTGTAGCTCAGGCTGGTCTCGAACTCAGCAATCCTCCTGCCTCAGCCTCCCGAGTGCTGGGATTACAGGCCTCCACCACCACGCCCGGCTCTCAGTGCATTTTAAGAATATTTTTTTAATAAAAATGTTGAGGGCTGGGGAGATAGCTTAGTGGTATAAGTTCTTGCCTAGCAAGGGAAAGGTCCTGAGTTCCATCCCCAGTACCCCAAAAAAAAAAAAAAAAAGAAGAAGAAGAAGAAGAATGCTAGAATAAAAAATGTTTGTCCAGCCAGATAGCTCAGCAGACTAAGGCAACTGCAGTGGTCAGGT
>PVKA01030702.1:0-27023 GCA_004027165.1 Ctenomys sociabilis | reverse complement strand
CCCTCCCTCCCTCTCTCTCTCTCTCTCTCTCTCTCTCTCTCTCTCTCTCTCTCTCTCTCTCTCTCTCTCTCTCTCTCTGTGCTGGGACTGACCCTCACCCAAGCACTCTACTTCTGAGCTGCCTCCCCAGCCTACACATTACTTGTCCCCCTGAAGACACTGGCCGGGCCCCTCACTAGCGCAGGCCCAGTCCACTCCCTGGCCCTGTGCCTTGCCGCACCATCAATTCCCCCTGGTGCTTGCGTCTGCAGGCCCAGGCTGCTCCTCGCCCAGGACTCCTGGGGTTTCACAATATATGCTCCCAAATGCTTGTGAATCTTTGTGAAGTATTAAAAAGTGGGGACAATTTCCAATTGAAATCTTGGAGAATGAAGTTGGAAAAATGTTGCCTTGATTTTCAAAAAAGGGGAATGTGTAGAATGGCAAACTTCAGTGTTGGTGGCTTCTGAGCTTCGGGGATGGACCTCCCAAGAGACACTTAGGAGAGTGTGGTGACCTCTGGGTGCTCATAGGCCCCGAAGCGGCTCAGGCCAGCCTTGAGCTCACTTTGTAGCCCAGCTGGCCTTGAACTCACAGCGGTCTCCCTGCCTCGGCCTCCTGAGTGCTGGGACTGCAGATGTGCGGTGTGGCTTTCCATTTCTGGGTGGGACAGTGGAGGGAACACTCTGGCCAAGTGGGTGTCGTCAGGCGCTTGGCAAAGGTTCACAAAGTCACCTGAGGACGAGACGCAGGGAACCTGGCGCAGTTATTGAGAAGCATGATCCCAGTGCCACCAACCCACATGGGCAGGCCGACCCAAAGCAGCCACATTTGAAATGAGCCCCTGAGAACTTGAGTATGTGTTCTTACCAGGGTGGCACAGCTGGATAGCACATGCCCCAGGCTTCCATGCTCCCCTGCTGCTGGCCTCGCCCTTCATCCTCAGCTGGAAGTGGGGCCAGGGCAGCCCTCGAGGGTCTTAGCTTGCACTGCTTCTCTACCTGCGCCCTGCCCCAGCCCTGCTACAGCACCGGCCTCTCTGTGTCACCTCCCCGGAGCCCAGAGGACCACAGTACAGAGCTTGTAGCCAGGAGTCTGTGTGCGGGGTCCACCGCTGGTGCAGGACCTGTGAGTGGGCCCCGAGGTCCAGCTCTCTCCCCACTGAATGGGGCACTCTGATGCCACCTGGGGACGTTTGGCCTCCTCTCCCCCCCTCCTCCCTTTGTGCTCACCACCTCCATGCCCGTGTCTGTCTGAGAAGAGCACGCAGCCTCCTGCTTGCCTTCTACTCTGTGTGGAGGTCAGGACTGCCGGCCTCTCCCCTGCCAGGAGTGCCCTCTTCAGGGCAAGTGGCGCTGTCACCTGCCCAGACTCCACCAGCCCAGTGCTGGCTGCCCTGCCTCACTCTGCCTGGCTCAAAACTTGGAGACTCTGAACCGGGGTGCGATGGGCAGAGGCCCTGGTCAGGAGCTGGGGGAAAGGCGCCTGGTAAGTACTCAGTGATGCTGTGCTGATAGGGAAGAGATGTAGCTGCCGGCTCAGGGCCAGAAGCAGGAAGCAACGTTGGTGCCCTGACGGCTTCGATGATAGGCTCCTAGGGCCGCATGGCATGTGGGAAGCCTATGGACTGAAGTGCTGTGCACGCTGCAATTGTCACCATCAGGGCAGAGTCCTCCATACTCTGGCTGTCAGTTCTTCAGTCCCTCCTCCTGCCACTTCCCTGGCTCCGAAACTGACAGTGAGTCCGTGGGGGAGTCATGACCCTGAAGCTTCTGGCTCGCTCTCTTCTCACTGAGGCCAGCTCTGAGAAACTCCCCTGGGCTCTGGGCTCCCAGAAGTCCAGGGCCTGGGCTGGGCCGTGTCCTGCAGTTGGAAAAGAGCTCAGACTTCTTCAGAAGTGCCGACGCAGGTTCAAGCCTTGGAAAGTCAGCAAAGGAGAAAACAGTTATAAAATACTTTAATGTGTTTATCTGCATATTTCGGTCTACCCATAATGTTCTGAGAATTTAAATGGTTTAAGAAAATCACTTCTTAAAATAAGGAATATCGTTCTTGGGGACCAGTTCAGCCACACAGACTCCGCTGGCTCCATGCTGTGATTTCCACCCCCGTCTATCTCTGTGTCAACCGTCACTAACTCTTCACCTGGAGGCTGCTCTGCTCATGGCAAAGGGAGGAGCAAACCAGAGGGGCCTGGGGCAGCAGCTTGATTCCTATCTCTGCTCCATTGGCCACAAGGCAGCTGACTGCTAAGGCCCTTGCAGAGCCTGCCTCAACTTCCCTTCATTAACAACTGAAAAGAACAGAAAGGAATAGAAATGAACTGCGGTTTCTGTGGGGGGCACACTCAGATGACAGAAGCAGGTGTGCCCTTGAGGCTTGCCAGTGTTAAGCGCCTCTGTCTTACTCTCACTTCCGGTCCTTCCCAGAGTGAGCCCTCCCAGGCGACTTGGCACATTGAGTTTTCCCTTTCATGGTTCCTCTTGTCTCTGGGGTGCTATGTCCCGTGTGGCTTGGTGCCCTGAATTCTAAGGCAAATGCATTGGCTGCACCCTTAGAACACAAGGCGTCCAGACACACACTGTGCTCGCGTAGTGGATAATGGGGCTTTTAGCTGCGTTTCATTGGGGTGCTATGGACTTGTGGCTTCTATCCTATGGGTTTGGATTTTGGTTTAAGCATAAACTTTTTTCTGCGAATGCTACTGGTAAATTTAAAAGTTTTTAACTGGTCAGCTCACCTGGATAGATGCATTTGTGCGAGTTTGGCTGAAAGCATTTCTGTGTCCTTTTTGGGAGGTGCAGCGTGCCAAGCCACAGTGGGATGCTGGGGATGGGAGGACTCTGGTGACCAGTGAAGCCACCCCTTGGCACTTGCTGTGTTAGAGGCGCTGCTGCCCTGGCTTGTGCCGATGTGACTGCCAGGGTTTGCTTTGGTTTAAAATTCATGGCTGCTACCTGGAAACACCTCCTGTTTCTTCAACTTGAAAACGGTCTGCAGAGGAGTGTTCATGTCCAGTCTGCCTCAGAGGCAGACGTCCTGAGCACAAACTGGAAGGACAACCGCATTGTCCTGGCTGCCACTGCAGAGGACTGTCTGACAGAAGAGTGAGAGGGCCCCGGGCCAGGTCAGAAGCCCTTGGGGAGACTCTGAAGCTCCTGTGTGAGGCAGAGCTGGTGCTGGAGGGCGTCCGGCACGATGCTGGGCAGGCCGGGCGTGGCACTGGACTGTCCCCAGAGGCCTCTCCTGTGGGCTGGCCCTCTGGGCTCCCAGCTTCCCAGCCCCCCACGTCTGCTCCCCAAGTGACAAATCAAACTGCCTGAGGGGCTGGGGCGGCTGCCGCCAGCACACATGGCCCACATGTGACGCTGGGGTCTTCTGCGTTTCACCGACGCATTCCTCCGGGACACAGGGACAGCAGTGTGCGGCAGTGGCTGCAGAGGGCTCTGTGGCCTGCCAGACAGCTCAGAGCTGCAGGAAACCTCCTGCGGGTTCCCTGGACGTTTTGCATTCTTCAGCAGCCGACAGCCCTCCAGTAGCGCTACGCAAACAGGCCGGGCTCTGCAGCCGGGCGCCTCCCTCAGGGCAAAAGGACCCCAGAGAAGCCAGGAGGGGTAGGGGTGCCAGGAAAGCCCAGGCCACCCTCCTCCCTGCTGAGCTGCGGAGCCGAGCCACAGAGCAGGCCAGGCAGGACGCTATCAGAGGAGGGAAGCTCAGGGCCTCTCTTCCTCTGCCCCATCCAGGCCCACCTCGCCCGCCTCAGGCCCCTCCGCCCTGCAGCGTTCGTGTTCAGCATCAAATTAAGCGTTCGTGACAGCTAACCACAAGTTATTAAATGGGATTCACTGCCGCATCTCCACGCCTTCCTCACTGGCCGGTCAGAGCAGCTGCCTGGACAGACTGCCGGACTCCTGGCAACGACACAAAGGGCCTTTCAGAGGGAGAGGCCTGCTCTGCCCAGAGCTGAGATTCTCTTAAACAGGTCAGGGAGCTGAGTGAAACCCCAAATCCTTTCTGACTGCTTAGCTGTGAAGTCTCTAAAACGTTTCAGAGCTGGGGAGCAGGGTTGTGGATTGCCACATCAGCGGAAATTTAAGCAATCAGTGTCAGAAGCGAACTCATGTTTGACAAGTGAGACCAGCGGTCTGTGGCCCTGGGAAGGTGGCAAATTTTTCATGTTTAGTGCTCCTAATAATTGGTTTTCCTGTCACAGATGGGTGGTGTATGGGTAGCTCTGTGCCTCGTGGGGAGCTGAGGACCACAGTGGTCACTTTGCTTGCTTTGGCCCTGCTCCTGGCTGCCACACTGGGCACCAGTCTCCAGGTGCTGGGCATCTGGGCCCTGCCCCACAAGTGCCCGCTCTGCAGGGTGCTGGGTGTGGCCCGCGCCCATCTCCGTCACTGGTGCATCGAAAGGTCCCAACTCGGAAGCCCTGGAGGTCTCTCACCCTCAACTTGGCCTCATGTCTTTCCTGCTGAGTCCTGGCCAGGCCCTGCCGAAGGCACATCCAGGCCTCGCATCTGGGGCGGGGCATGGAGCGCTGCCATCTGCGTACAGTTGGCATCCAGATCTGATAGGTTCAGAGGGGTCCTGGGCTGATTGAATTTAAACGGGGTACCGAGCTCGTGTGGGATAAATTCACATCTCACTTGTCATCTCTCTGCCAAGAGCATGTAATTCATTTTCTTATTACCAACATAGACTATTAGAAAATAAGTTAGCTATGTAACAAATTGAAGTCTGAGAAAATATCCATATTAGGAAACCTAGCTCGATGATTAAATTAAGCAAGGATTACTTTGGCGTGAATAATTCCACAATCTGCTTTTCTGTCCTGAAAAACGAGTTCAGCAAGGCATGGCTGCACTCATAATGGTCCCCAGCTTGCTGTGCACGCTTCGGGCTTTTGTGCTCTCTACCAGCGCCCCACACATCCTGTTTCAGTATCACCTCGCTGTCGCTTGTCACAAAGATGGAACTGCGTAGCTAGCACCAAGCACAGGCTCCCCGAGGGGCTGGGTCCACTCCCAGCCGGGCTGGGACCCGGTATGGACCGGGCTGACTGGTCCATACCCAACACCCATTGGGGACCAGAGGAGGGAACTGGGGTGCTCAATGCTTAATGACCAGCGAAAGTGCAGACCGAGCACGGGACCCCAGCACTCTCGGGGTTACGGGAAAGCCGAGTTTCCCGTTTCAGGCTCAAGCCACAAACCATTCCATTTTTTTTCTTCTTGAAAAGTCTGATTTCACTCTCTTCAGTTTTAAATAGAACGGGGAAACTATAAAATCTTTGCTGGATTTATATGTCGCTAAATCATCATTCTTTTAAAAAATAATGTTTATTCCAGTTCATTTACTACGCATTTGCCCAGAAGGTATGCTGAGGGTGCTCAGCTGCGGCTCAGTTGTTTTCACAAAAGCTAATGGTCTTCCTTCCCTTTCTTTCTTTCTTTCTTTCTTTCTTTCTTTCTTTCTTTCTTTCTTTCTTTCTTTCTTTCTTTCTTTCTCTCTCTCTCTCTCTCTCTCTCTCTCTCTCTCTCTCTCTCTCTCTCTCTCTCTCTCTCTCTCTCTCTTCTTTCTGTCTTCTCCTCAAATACAGAGCTAAAAGTAACCCTTAGATGCTGGACGGGCTGGATTACAGTAATCAGCATTTTCAGGGTAATTTAATAAAAGACTTCATACCGTCTGAAAGAGGGAAAGCAATCTTTACTCAAAGAGCATTTTCACTGATAATAATAACGTGATTGAAAAACAAAAGAATAACTGGAATCTTTTTCTTTGTTTGAAGTGTCTGATTAAGGGCTCACTTTCTGCCCTCAGTAATGCTTGATGTATTCTACTCAGCTGACAGGTCAGGGAGGTTGGAAGTTCACCAAAAACCTTTTGCCACATTCCATAAGGTAAATAAAGCCCTAGAAATTATCCAGCTCACACCATGAGTATTAGGGAAATAAGAAACTTGGAAGGACTATTAATCCAAGAAAATCTGTATCCTCAGTTGCCAGAATTTGTAGTATTTTAGGGTCCATGGTAGCTTCACCTAAGTCCTGTGCAGAGCTGGAAGTCAGGCCGCAGCTGGGATGAAGCCCGCCCATCGCAGTGCTCCTCGGCTCCTCCTGGGTGCCCTCCTCGCTGTCAGATGCCAGAGCAGCTGTGAATGTGACCTTCACACTCGGTGCCCTGCGGAGCAACTGTGAGAACACGTGTCTATAAAGTGCTAAATAGAATTCGTTCCTTCCACCAATAATTTAATAAGGGTCTACCTCACTCTAGGGAGGAGAAGGGGAGCGCTGGCAGGGTGTTGGTCTAGCACGCAGTGAGAAGCCCAGGCGCCCAGGAGCCCAGAGAAGGGCAGTGAAGGAGAGGTGCGGCCAAAGGTCAACTGAGCAAGCTTTGGGAGCCCAGTGTAGAGCTTAGAGGTGAGGGGAGAGGAGAGGGGAGACGGAAGGGGAGGAGAGGGGAGGGGAAAAGGGAAGGGACAGGGGAAGGGAGAGGGGAGGGGAAAGGGGAGAGGAGGGAGGGGAGGGAGAGGGAAGGAGGAGTGCACTGAAGGCTGAGGGGGCTGCCTGTGCCGTCTCTCCACAGCCATCCAATGGAGCACCATCTTTGCTCTCTAGAGAACAGGAAGTTGACCTACACGACCTCATATCCTGGAAGAGCATAGTTGGAGTCCAGCCCAGAAATCTGGCAGCAGAGCCCCATTTGCCATTGCTTTATGGGGAGACCAAGACAGAGAATGCATCCTCGGAGCTAAGGGTTCGGTCTTCAGAGTGGGAAAGGGAAACCATGGAAACACTCCAGCGACCCCTAGAGGGAAACACATAGCTGCAGCAACTCGCGCCACAGATCAGACAGGGGCTGAATCAGGACCTGAGGAGGGTGGGCAGAAGCAGATGGCATCACAGAGGGCGGAGGTGGCTTCCTCCCCTCCCCCACTTCCTCCTCTCCCTCCTCCTCCCTCCCCTCCTTCCTTTTTTCCCTCATCCGGATCCCCTTTTCCAAGTAAGATTGTTGTTGTCTAGCACTCTTCCAGGTCCTAGGACAGGGATAGGGATGCGTACCCAGGCCAAAGCAGCTGCCCAGCTGCCCCCCGGGCACCCTCCTTCCCTTCTCCTCATTCTTCCGGAAGCCTTTGCTAAGGGGCCACCAGGCCACCTGTCTAAGGAGCAGAATGGGTCAGACTTGCCCTTCCTTGGAGAAACCAAGTGTTGTGGCTTAGGGTTTATACAAGGGAAACAATGCAAGACACGACACATTTTATAAGATTATTTTATAATGAATCACCCTTCAATCCCTGCCGTGCCAGCCCTGTAATCCCAGTGCTTGGGAGGCTGAAAACAGGAGGATCACAGTGAGTCCAATCTGTGTAGTGAGACCCTGTACTAAAATACAAAAAATAGAAAAATAATTTAAAAGGAATATGATGAAGCACCAAAAGAATCAGATGTAAAGAGTGCGGGAAACCTGTCCACACACTGAAGACCGAAGACCCCAGCTGAAGGCCCGGACCCTCATGTCCTGCGTGACTCCAGCTGGAGCCCTGGAGCCCATGACAATGTGTCATGCAGCCCACCTCACCACAAAGTCCATCCAGTGTTATGAAGGATCTGTGTCAGCAGGCTGAGGGATCTAGCTGGAGTTAGGAAGGACACTGAAGGTAAGAGCCAGAGCTCCCAAGAGTACCACAGCCAGGCTCGGCGACAGCGAGGTCCCCAGCTCCTCAAGTGATGAGGGAGCTGAGTCCCCGCGGGAAAGACAGCGTGAGGTGACGAGCTTCTCCAGGAGGCCGAGCAGCGCAGTCTTCCCCTCTGGAGCCAGGAAGCGATGCTCACGATGAGGACCAGAGCACCCTGCAAGTGAACCACAGCCACTCTCAGTGACAGCGCGGTCCCGAGCTCCTCCTCGGACAAGAACAGCCAGGTTCACTAGGAAAGCCAGCATGACACAACCCGCCATCAGAGCAGCCCCGGAGAGCCAGCAGCTGCCAGCAGCTCCAACAGCTTCCCTAACAGCCTCCCAACAGCTTCTCCAGTTCTGCCTCTTTCACCGCTGCCAACAGCCCTCAGGCGGGCCTCCACACCCAGCGCCACACTGGCTGTGGGGTGTAACAAGTTGACCACCAGTTAGCAGTCCACTACCTCAGGCGTCCCAGTGATATTGGTGACATCAGTGACACTGATAAGTATGAGAGTTCTCTGAGGGAAGAGGAAAGGAGGAAGGGACCCATGGGCACCAGGACCTGCCAGCTGGTCATGCACCTCGCTGGACCTGTGCCTGCACAGGGACAGAGGCAGCACCCACCACTGGGGACAGAAAAGTCATGCAAAGGACTGTGTAGCCCTTCAGGGTGAGACTTGTGGTGTGGGAATGGTTCTCGGGTTGTTGCTTCCCCCCAGTGCCTCCCACTGTGCCTGCCTTGAGGGGGACTCTGATGGAGCGAATACTGAAGGGATGGATGCCCTCTGTCCCAGAAAAGAGAGATCTGATCTTCAGGATGGGTGTCACCTGAGCTACAGACTGCCAGGCACTGGGGCTGGCCCGTCCTTTCTCAGGGTGCCGAGGGAAGGAGGGATACCTGTCTGCCCCCGGCTAACTGCTGAGCCTGCCCAGCCCAGCTCTGAGCTACAAGTATTGTTAGGGAGAACGCTGTGAGTGTGCATGAGCCTAGGGGGACCCAGGGGACCAGGGCCCTGGGGAATGAGTGTCTGCGCCTGCAGCTGTCCCCATCTTTGGAGTTTTCAAAGGAGGAGCTGAAATCTCCTCACAGGTGCCCTTCTACACCTTGCCCACCACCACCGTGCCAGGAGGCCTCGCCCTGGGGCTGTGCTGGCACCAGTGTTTGCTTCCCATGGGGCTTGGGGTGCTTCTGATGGCAGTGAGGCTGCCCTGCCTGACCAGGGGCCGCTGGGGGACGGGGCCTCCTCCCACAGGAGCATCCTGCACAAGGACCCCCTTTCTCATAGGCAGTGACCAGTGCCCTAGCCTGTGGCTGGAGCACAAACACAGTGGGGACCCCCACTCGGCCCCCACTACCCTGCTGTGTTAATGGAGGGGCTGGCCTGAGTATGGTAGGTCCCAGCCGGCCCCTGGGCTTGTGGCCCCCATGTTCCCCCCCATCACTCCGGCCACGGAAGGATTGGCTTATCATGCCTGCTTCAAAGCTGAGGAAACTGAGTCATGGTCCATTGGGCGGCTTGGCTCAATGCACACACAGCAAATGCAGAGGGAGACCAGCGCTGGCTTATCCCAGAGACACCACTTCCACCCCGGCCTGGGCCGGCACCACCCGTGGCCCTGGCACGTACGTGTTGCCAAAAGTGGCTTTTGCAGAAGAGAGAGCTCAGGCTGGCTCCTGACGCTCTGCCGGCCACTGGCGTTTCCCACGCCCAGCTCTGTCCGGGCGCTTCATGCCTGGCGGTGGCTCAGGTCCACGGCCTGGCTGAGGCTCCTCACTGCCGAGCCATCCCCTTTCTGCTCAGGTTGCGGGACTGCCCCTGCTGGCCCGTGTCACCCCTTGTTTTGCTCCTCCCTGCAGGGCTCCGTGCTGCAGCCCATCCCAGGCTTGGTGTCCCCAGGCTCTTGCTGTCTCCCGTATCCTGTGCTGCTGCAAGTTTCTGTGTTCTTGAGGGACTCAGCGCCCAGAGCAGCCGCTGTGCAGGGAAGGCAGGATGCAGGTGACCCTCGGCACGCACGAAACCCGAACCCCGAGGCGCCAGGACACCCAGGGAAGCCCCGCTCAGAGAGGGAGGCCACTGCCTTTGGCCTTGGCGTGGCAGCGCTCGCTCGCGGGCTCGCGCCCTCCCGCGCCGCCAGGCCCTGCGTGCGACGCTGCCGCCCCGCCGCACAGCTTTATGAAAACCAGACTTGGTGCGGTGTTCTGAGTTTTGCTGCATCAAAAAGAAGTTTAAATATTTTTGTTTAATGTGGAAATATTTTTAGATGATGAAGATGATTAAGTGTTGAAAATGCAGCGATCTGCTTGGCACAGAGAGAAAAGAAATATGAAGAATTTTTAATAAAAATCTGACCACATTGGTGTTGGAACATAATCTGTCTGAAATACAAGACAGATACTTTATCCCACAGGCTCAGCTGACTTTACTAATAGTTTTGGACAGTTACAGGTGTAATTTTAGCTACCAGAGGGAATGCAAACTGTGCTATAAGAATGCAATAGAAACAATGGGAAATACAATTAAAGCTTAAAAAATCGAATATAAAGTTAGCAGAGCTAATACAAAGCATATTCTGTAGCCTTTCACCGACCATGTATGTGAATCAAAGTCATTATAAAAATCAGATTTACATGCTGGGCTTCTCGTGTAAAGGGTGTGAAGACTGCACTGTGAGCTCTGGCTGTAAACATTCCACAAAGCGTGCAGTTAACAGAATTATTCTTGATATGTTGGCCTACAGAATTGAATCTTTAAGGAAACACCAGAAAAAGGAAGCAAGGAAGGAAGAAGGGAAGGAAGGAAAGAAATCGAGAAAAAAAAGTGAAAGAAAATGAAAGGAAGAGAAAAGGAAGAGAGGGAGGGATGGAGGGAAGAAGAGGGAGGGGGAGGGAGGGAGGGAGAGAGAGAGAGAGAAGGTGCTGCTGGGTGGTGGCTGGGGGGAGGGCTGGCCCATCCTCCGAGGTCCCAGGTCCTCGCAGTCGGTCAGGGTGCCTCTGTTTTTTGCCTACATGGCTTTAATTTAGCATTGTGTGCTGCAGTATGTGTGGGGAAAATATGTGGAGAGAAAGCCCTAATGTGTTTTTTTGATTAAAAAAAAGTCAGTGCCACCAGACCATGAGTGCTCCTAAAATAACAAAGCAGTTCTATGTGTGTGCATGCTGAAAACACAGCTCTGGGTAAGGAAACAGATTTAAGTTTCAAGTTTCCAAGGATCTATTTAAATGACAGAAAGAAAAAAAATATTGAAAAAGTGATGAAAAATATCCCAGCAGGATCCTGTCAGAAAGCCACCTCACTTCCGGTGGTTTGACTCATGTAATGTAATTTCCACAGCCTTTCCCGTATGTGGGCGCCCTTGCTGCCAGGGACAGTCCCAAAACTCGGAGTGTAATGCTCCATTGGGCTTCGGGGGAGGACAGGAGTTTCCAGAAGAGTGTGGTAATTGCCCATTAGGGACTCAAAACCAGTGACAGGGAATCACCATCCCTTTCCCTAAGTGACACTGGCATGTGGTCTGAATCAGGCACCAGAAGAGACAAGCGCATCAACTCAAAAGATGTCTGAGGAACTGCAGCAGCACTGTCCTGGGATCTTCCAGGTGGAGCGGAGGTGGAGTCCATGGAGGGGACACTGTGTCACATTCGTGGGCTCTAATGCAGGTGCTGCGGGCCTGGGCACACACCAGGAAAGAGACATACCGTGTGCTGCCCGCTGTCTCTTGAGTTGTCCCTAAGTCCCTTGGTGGTGCTTTTCTTTTTTGTATTTTAGGAAAGGGTATATAGGGTGTTCAGGGTCTCACTACTAGATTGGACTCATAGTGATCCACCTGTTTACAGCCTCCCAAGAGCTGGGATTACAGGCGTGCCACCATGCCCAGTCTCAATCGCTTCTCAGTGCACCCCGGGGCTGGCACAGCAGGCCTGGGGATTGAACCCCTGGTCCCTTTCCTGCTTGCAGGTGCTCTAATCTGCTAAGCTATTTGGCTGGCTCTCTGGCAGTGACAGGTACGTGGCCCAGCTGTGCCTGATGACGAAATCACCCCACCTCTAAGGGCTGCCTGGCCTCAAGCGCCCTATCCCCTGGGAGTCACCTTGCAAGCATCCTTTCTGTGTGGAAATCCTTTCAAGGCATGCAGAGAAGCTCCGTGACCTTGTTGCTGCCTGGGACTGCAGGCCACATGTGGAGGTCTCCTAGGTGACCACACTGGGAGGCAGCGCCAGGGCCAGCAGTGGTTCCAGCTCCACAGGACAGAGAAGCAGCAGCACCGAGCGAGCAGGGCCACCTTCATCTTCCTGGGTCTGCAGAAAGCACTGAGCTCATGGTCGGGTCCTGATTCCGCCGCATTGCTGCTCACTCGCACTGGATGGACTATGCCATGGTGGAGGGAAGGTGCTGGTGGGAGCCACAGCCTCTCCAGGTTCTCCTTGGGGGCAGTTTTCCTTTGAAGTCTTGGCCAATACTTAGAATAGGAGCAAAGGCCTAGTGACTAGTTCTTACACAGGCCTGTGTGGGCAGGGACAGAGGCACCGGCTGGGAGGAGCTGTGTTGGGCTGCACGGCAAACATGTACCGTGCCCAAGGTGTGCAGGGACAAGACTGCTTAGTTCTTTGATGAAGTAAGCACAAGCCCAAGTTTAATAATCAAATAAGAAGACTTGCATGGCTGCTGGAGCACAGTATGCACCTGTCTTCCCCGACACACGTGGGAGGGTTGATTATCCAGGGACACAAGCACATTTTTTAAAACAATTTATGTATTTGGTACAGGGTCTCCCTCCACAGCTTGGACTCACAGTGATCCTTCTACCTCAGCCTCCCCAGTGCTGGGATTATAGGTGTGGACCGCTACACCCAGTCTCTGTGGGCGGCTCAGTGTGTCCAGGGGCAGGCTGCGTGGCCTGCTGTGCCGGGGAGCAAGTCCCCATGCCTGCACGTGCCTAAGCAGACACTTAGCCCACTGAGCAGTGTCACCGGCCTGAGGCAGGCACATGTCTAGGGTGCAGGAAGCAGAGTTAGTATGGCCAGGTCTGTGCCTGAGCACTGCGTAGTCAATTGTAGAGAACGCGCCTGCAGGTCGTAGAGTGGTAACACCACAGAAGAGGACCAAGGCTCGAGCCCTCTGAAAAGCCTGCATCTGGAATCTCATCCTTACAGGACCATGGCCGCCACTCCCTCATGCAGGTTTCTTGCCTTCTCTGGAATGTCACTATGCTGGGGACAATGCTCCTGTGACAGGTCCTCCCAGCTTCTGGCTCCAGCTTGGTGCCTGAGCCTCCTGGCCTTCGCCATGAAGACTCACACAGACAGTCGTAGGTAGGACCCAGACACTGCAGGTCTTCAGAGCCCACAGCCTGGACAAGCACATCTTTCATAAAGAGAAGTATTTTTTACATGAATCATAATGTCTTCTGCTCAGAAACACCCAGGGACTTACCACAGCAGTAAACCTTAAAGGCAAGACTCAAGAAAATGTTGGGAGCTTGGGCAGAAGACTGAGTCACTTGGTGGCCGACTGTGTGGGGCCCTTTGGTACCCAGATTCTGTTGTGGCCCACACTGAGGACTCTGACACCGTCAGGGGGACTTGGGCTCAGCGCCAAAAAGGAGTGACAGCTGTGGGCAGGGCTGAAGCCCCCTGCCTCCAGGACTCTGTGTCCCTGTTTAAGACCTCTCCACTGCTGTGTGGGTCTCCCAGAGCCCAATGAGCGAGGAGCGAGGCCAAGGCTTGCTTGGAACAGCTCCGGATGTCTACCCATCACAGGGCTCCATCCTGGACCGATGGCCCATGGCCCTCCAGGTGTTGCCTAGTCTTAATTTCTTTTTGGAATGGAAAGCATAGCTAACTTACTTCTGTGGGCTTCTCTAAAGCTATGCAAAGCCCAAGCTGGAGCGACAGAACAGAAATGTTGCAGAAAGCACGTAATTGAGGGATGCACAGGGAATGTGGGGGTCTAGTTCCACAAAGCAGGAAGGACTGTGTGTATGGAGAGAGGGTGTGTGGCCCTCCTGCCTCGGGGTCCCTGCCCCAGCAAGAGAGATACAGCAGTGGTAGGTTACGGAAAAGCACAGCCTGCAGAGCCCAGAGGCCGCTCCTCCCCAGTGAGCAGCTCCTCTCCACGGCGAAGGCTTCAGAAAGCACCCAGCCTTGGTGCAACTCCTCCCCAGGGACCAAGGTCTGCCCAGAGCAATAGTAGCACTGTCACAGAACACGGGGACAGAGAGGGACAAGGACACGGAACACAAATGTCCTTCCTCAGGAAAGAGGCAAGACAATTTAGCAAGACAGACACAGCCATTTCCCCAAATATCAGAACATACTATTTTCCAAGGTAACAGAAGAGAAGTGAGCTCTCCTGGGAGCGGGAGGAGCTGAGGCTGGGGGTGGTGAGAAGTGGCTGCCTTGACACGGGTGCCGCTCTCCTTGGGGCAGAGGCAGCCATCACTTGAATGCCGTCGAACAGCTTTTCAGCTACCACAAAAGAGCAGACGGTTCCACTTATTCCTGAAATTAGATGCAATCATATCTGTGAATCGTGCAGCAGCAAGCCTCCGTAATCTGCATTACAATACATTATCCCGCGCTCCCTCGCCACGGTCTGCGCAGCAACAGAAAACACTTTGCTGTGACCTGTGCCGTGTCTGGCAGAAGCGCCACGCCACGCGAAGGCCGCAAAGCGACAAAGAGGGACTGCGTTCTGCTGTGAAAAAAGAGCAAATTGGAACCGGAGTCAAGTCTCAGCTAATGCAAGACGCGCGTCTTCCAGTTCACAGTTTGCATAATTAGATATCCTGAATGGTCTTTTTTTTTATTGTTCTAAAAATACTCCTGCTTTGTTTAAATCAGCTATTTCCTTAACAGCATGACTCTGGTACCAGAATCAGTACGGCAGTCAGGGCAGCAGCAGACAAGGTACTTTTAGTTAACATTTAGAAAAAAGTCTCTTTATGGACCATTTCTTCCTCTCACTCAGCAATTGTGGCAGAGGCCTCCTCAGCTTGTTGCTGCTGCTGCCTACGGGGAGGGAGCCTGCAGAAGCTCCTGGAAGGGCCGGGCCTGGGGGCCTGCTAACCCCAGGGTCCCAGCACTGCTAGGACCAACCTTTCTCACTTTCTTGAAACAAGGTGTGCAGAAGCACTGCAAATATCTTCGCAAATTAAAACCCTTAGGATAAGGGGCCCGGGTAGCAGCCCTTACACATTCACAGCATAGCATTACTTTTCTGTTGTCCTGTTTGTTTGAGCCAAGCTTCTCTGATGTAGTACAGGCCAGCTCTGAGCTCACCACGTGGCCCTGGCCGTCCCCAAACTTCTGCCCCTCCCTCCGGCTTCACCCTTCCACATGCTGGGATTCCAGGCCCTTCACCAAGGGTGAGCTGAGCGCTCTGTCCTCTCACCAGTAGCTGGCAGAGGGCACATGCTGGGCACCTTCTCCCTACTCCACCATGTCCTCCTGACTTGTAGCCCACAGCATCCCCTTTCCAGATTCTTCCGGGAACCAGTTAATGTTAACACTTCTGGCCACTTCCCCTTCACCTCTGAGTTAGAAGAGAGGGGCTAAGAAGCTACCATAGTACTGGCCAGGCCTGGCACCCCTCCAGGTTCCCCAAGGAGGGGACAGCAAGACCATGCACCTAGGTCATACAGCTCCCTAGGGATCAGGGTGGCCCTATAGGCTTCCTACATCCTGTAGATGGAGTCAGGGTTAGCACCTTGCGTCTGCTTGGGAAGGCCTGATGCCACTGAACATGCCTTCAGGGCAGCCTGAAGATGCCTGGCCACGCACCCTGCCCTTTCCTGCTCTAATCTCCTGCTGTGACCTGTAGGCCTCCAGGCCTGTGGCAGGAGGCTGCACTGCACTGTCCTTTTACCTTCGTTTTCACGCTCTTCAGGGCACCCTGCCTCTCCCTAGGGCAGATAGCATATTTGTTGTCCTTGGCAAACTGCCAGAGTGCCATTCTGTGAGGCCCTCAGCTTCCACTAGAGAGGACAGCCCTGGTGTGGGCTCTACCCGTGCAGCCTGCAGAGTCACAGAAGTCTTCTCTGTGGTGGAGTAGGGAGAGGGCACTCAGCAGTCTGCCCTGCACTGCGGCTGGACATGGTGTCTCATTTCTTGTGGAAGGAGCTAACTAGACCCCAGAGACCGCTTGGCCCTTCACCCCACTAGATTCCTCACGGTCCCCTCTAAGCTCTACCTGTGATTGGGCTTCTCAGAGATTTGAAGGGACAAGGTTTTCTAAGTTTGCTATAAATAAACTTCTTTCAAGTTTCCTTCTGTAGATCTAGAAATTTAGGCCTAGATAAAAGGCATTGGTATGGTGTGTGATTTAAATTGCATGGCTTTTATCTTTCTATGGAAATATGTGCAGCTTCTGTAGTCTGAGCTCAGAGGAGAACCCTCGCGAAGTCCAGGGCCATTTTCCCTGTGGCTCTATGGAGATACTGGGGTCTGTTTGGGATTCCCAAGCTCAGATGAACAGAACTGGGAGTGACAGGGCAGGTGGGGCCTGACCTGGGGGGGCCCAGGCAGCAGGTCTGTGGCACCACCATCCCACAGGCAGGACTTCTGCACATTTCCCTGAGGACGCTGCACACCCCTCCGGCTTCCAGACTCAGGGTGGGCACCATGTTGTTCACCCCTGCAACAGCGAGGTGGGCTGTGGCCATCCTAACATGGAATGTAGATTAATTGAGCTGTAGCAGGTGATTTGGGGGGGACATGCTAAAATCTCACTTACTGAAAGCAAGAGGTGGAATCTCCACTGTGACACCTGCTTCCGCAGCAAGCGTGGGATGCCGTGAGTCCAAGGCGGGCTTTGAGCCCAGTGCCAGCACCCGTGAGCTCTGTCTTTGAGCTCTGTCTTCACCTTCGAGGCCCTGATTTCTGAAGTTCCTGATTTCTTGCGCCTGGGAAAGCTCTTCATGGGCACCCTCCAGGGGGCAAAGCTACATCACCACCCCTGAGATCACAGCCCCATTCTGCTGTGGATGGCTAGTGCCTGAGGGCAAGGGGTACATGGGAATCAGAGGCTGCACTGGGATTCTTCAGAAGAGTTCTCTTTGTTTCTAAATTACCGGTTAGGGTGAGCAGCCAGGAGACTGCGGGGAGGGGCGAGGGAGTTGTGAACAAACAACTCTTCTCACTGCTGTCGCTGGCTCAAGTGTGGCAGACACAGGGAGATCTCTGAGTGCTCCAAGAGGTTCTGCCTGGGAGCGACCTGTGTGCTGCTGAGCTGCACGGGGCCCTCGTGGGGACACAGAGCCAGCTCTTGCCATGGCTCCAGCGGCAACAGATGCCAGCCAGCCTTTGCTTAGTGTTTGCCCCCAGGACTCCCATGGACCTGTGGAGCGGCAGCTTCCCAGGCCTCCTGACAGCACATTCCTGGCTGTGCTTTAGCTGTAGTCAACGGGATTCACTTGCTCCACACGCTACTTCCCAGAGGCCGGTGGGCTGCTTGGGGCCGAGGACGTGCAGGGTGCTGTCTGGCGTGGCCCACACCTGTTTCCAATGAGTTGGTCACCTCATTGGACACCTAGAATCACCTAGATCCTTCAGTTCACTTGCTCAGGGCCACAGCCTCCTTAAATGCCTCCGAATCCTTGAATTCTGTCTCCTAAAGGGTAGGAGAGTCGAGAGGACAAGCCAGCTGCCCCAGAAACAGCAGCGACAGGTTCGGGATGCTGGTGCGCTTGGGAGCAAGAGCAGAATGCCGAGAGCAGAATGCCGTCCCGGAGGCCCGTTCCCATGGGCCGGCCTGCCGGGGGAGACACACGCCAGCTTCCCTGCGCTGCTGTGGTTGCCCTTGTAACAGGAGAGGATAATAGCTAGGCTTCCTTGGTTTCAAACACTGATTTATGGCGCAAAACTGTTGAGTGTTTCTGGTAAGGGAACGCGTCGGTCTTTCTGTCCCTCTAAAGGCAGGACCTCAAGAGGTGACACGTGTCGATCCCGCCTTCATCCAGGAAAGTGTTCGTGGCTGCCTTCTGCAGGGAAGGGGAGAGCAACGGAGGCCCCTTGAACGTTCTCCAGCGGCCCCTGTGCAGCCTCAGCAAGTCAAGCAGCTCAACTCTGCCCCCAGTTTATGCATCGCAGACTGAACGGAGGCTTTTCCATTTGCCCTGGGTATGAGAAACCCTTCCTCAGCTGTTTTGAATAGGGCTGAGTTTCGCTATGGTTTAGAGATCGGGGCATTGAGAATTAGAGACCTGTGGGCTTGAAGAACTAAGCGACCCTGTGCTGTTGGCCGGCGCTGCCAGGTCCTGGATGTGTGCTGGGCGTGGGACCCGGGAAGGAAGGGACGATCCTGGGAGGAGCCGAAGTGCAGCGGGGGAGACATGAGTGGGGACAGCTCCCCTGCTCACAGCTGTGCTCCCTGTATTCAGTGCCCCGGCCTCACACATGCAGGCCTTGGAAGCCTCTCTGGCCCAGTCTGTCTGTGGGAGAGCTGGGGTTCTGCAGGGCTACGCAGGGGCCAGGAGTTCCACACCCCCAGGCCAGCTCCCGAGTGAACACAGAGGCTGCTATAAAGGAGCTGTCGAGTTGCCTGTGAACTGCAACTGTGGACCTTAGGCAACGGTAGGGCCGGTAGGGCCGGCTGCATTCCCAGCCTTGCTGCAGAGCTGTACCAGCCACTCCAGTGTCTGGCCCTGTGCATGGGATGTGCAGGTGCTGGGGCCTCTGCACACAAAACAGAAAACACCCCCAGCCAGTATACTTCAGTTTCCTAGTTACTCAGGCAACAGCTCCTGTTTCACTTCTGGTTGCTCTTGTCTGGTAGAACCGGCTGGTCACTGAGGTGCACGCTGTGTAAAGGAATCCCAACTGTGAAGCTGTTCTGTCTTCTCACTTCCCGCTTGCCTGTCCTATAGGATTCCTAGCCCACCAGAGATCAGGCCTGATATTCTGGAATGATCCCAGTGACATAAATAAATCTGCCTCCAGATCCTGGGTGTCATTTTGGCACTTCCACTGACCATTGCAAGCACATCAGGGCTTCAGGGTGCAAGCAGAGGTGAATAGCACATGCAGAGATGGAAAGGAGAGTGAGGTGCTAACGGGAGGAGCCGCAGGCAGGTCAGCAGTGGGTGCTTGCGGCAGGCTCTGGGAAGCACGGAGTCCCGGGAACAGAAGCCTGCCCCAGGCTATGAGCAGCTCTGAGATCCCACAGGGACAACATCCTGAGGGAGTCTGAGCCAGCATAAAAGCCAAGGCTCTCCACTAAGGTGACAGAGCTGCAATCCAAGGAACAAAGGATAGCAATCCAAGGCCCACACTGTGCAGTGGAGCAAAGGTGGCCTCTGGTCACCCACCATGAGTGGCAGGACCCAGCTCCATCAGCTAGCTCCTGGCATCCACCTTTTTTTTTTTTTTTTTTTTTTCTTTTGATACAGGGAACTGAACCCATAGCTTTCACCCTGAGCTGCACCTCAAGCCCTCTTTTTACTTTTTTATTTTGACACAGGGTCTCACTAAGTTGCCCAGGCTGGTCTTGAACTTGCTGTCTTCCGGCCTCAGCCTATAGCACTGGGGTGGCAGGCATATGCCACCTTTCCCAGCCCAGTTGTTTCTTAAAAAATTTTCCCACACTAACATTACTTTTGGGAAACTCAGCAACTTCATGGGGAGCTACACTAACGCTGAATGGTGATGCCCTATGTCCTCACGGAAAATTAGTGGAAATGCTTGCGAGAAGAAGAGAAGAGACAGTAGACTGCAGGATCAGGTCAGACAGGAGAAGCCAGCACCTTAGCACCTTCCCAGTGGTGTCTACACAGACAGATGCCACCGTGGGTGCCGGAAGGCCGCGGGTGCTGCCAGCCCCACGGCATGTTTACTCAGCAGTTACCAGTGGATAAGCGAATTCTTTCTAAGATTTCACTTTGGGACCAAGATTGATCTAAATATGTGAGTGTTTAGACCGCTGAGAAGTTGTGGCACGGAGCCTCCAACTCTCATTTCACAATATGTTAATCTTTCTTTATTTATTCCTCCCAAATGTTTTGAAAACAATCTCTGCCTGGGACAATTGGGTCTTGTGTATCCTGTCAAGTTTTAGGAGAAAACAAATTATATAAGAAGATTATAAAGCAGAGGCCAAACTAGCCAGAGACAGGGGTCATGGGGCTCCTGGTTGGCTCCCCCGGGGGCTCCCTCATCGGGCAAGGGCAGCCAGCGTCTAGGCAGCATCTGTTGTAAGGCCCATCTTTCCACACTGTTCCTAGTCTCCCCACCTCCCCCCATTCAAGGGATTCTGATCTACTTGGTGATGAAATTTTTGAGAGCTGACACTATACAGCTTTTGAAAAGAAAGACCTCCATGCTGCGAATATTTCAAACTGTAAAACTTGTTCTAGTTTCCCCAGCAGTGGACGTAAGAGCAGACACAGAGCAGCAGCAGCCAGCAACCTTTAGAGGTTTCATGCTAACTCCAGCTCTGAGGGATGCTCTCCTACAAAAAAAAAAAAAAAAGTTTTTACTTTTTACCTCTGAACCACAAATGGGATAGGAGGGAGAGAGGGTAGGAGGGAGGGAGGACAGGAGGGAGGGAGGGAGGGTTGGAGGGAGGGAGGGTAGGAGGAACAAATCCAACCCCTCTGTTTTAAAGTCTCTATCGGAGTTCAACCTGGGTTACCAGGAATAAAATTTCTTTAAACAGGACGACTTCTGCCCATTTGGATGACAGAAATTCCTGGTGCAATCTTTCCTCTCTGAGGTCTCAGCAGGCTCCACAGGCCAGTTAGACTTTGTAATGAAAGTAAAAATCAAAGTAACAAGAAACTGTGCAGGGACCAGCAACTGCTGGACGAAGGTGGGGGAGCCGGCAAGTCCGGGGCAACGCGGAGGGGACAGGGGTGGAGGTGTTCGAGCCATCAGAGCTGGCCGTGCTCAGGGCTGTGCTGTGGGACGGGCAGCAGTGGGCAACTGGTGGCCAGGGTGGGCCTCAGCTTGGGAACCCTGGGAGCCCCCAGAGACCAGACAGGGTGAACATGGAAACATGGACCCCCCTGCCATGCAGAAGGTTGTCGCGTTGGGCAAGCAGGGACTGTGAAGAAAATGTGCTCAGAAGCTTTAAAGAACCTTTTAGCCCTTTGGGTTGGCGACAGACGAGTAGGCGGCAGACGCTGGGAGGGGATCCTGAGGACGCAGGGCCACATGCCAGGTGGAGCAGCAGGGACAGTAGCTTGGGCTGGGAGCAGGGAGGGCAGGGTGAGCGGGCCCTGGCTCAACGTGGGCAGCACTGGGCAGGGCGGACCCCGCTGGAAGGGACGGCATGATGGGAGGGCGCCAGGTGCGGCCACGTTTCCCGTGGCCGCAGCCCCGACCCCTCAGCTGTGTGGCTGATGACTTCCGGCTCAGGTTCTTCTCTGCTATGGAAAGTTCTTAAACCATCACATTTATCAAGTCATTTCCACAGAAACAGGTGAAAGCGTGACTGAGAAGGAAAACGCGCCACCTTCAGCAGCGCCTTCATCAGCGGAGCCTGCCACGCCCTGCAGCTGCGCCCCTCCCCTCTGAGCGCCACTGCCGGGTGTGAGAACCGCTCACTCCTTGGGTTATTTGGAGAGTTAAGTGCTTGTGTTATTGCAAATTAGGCTAATTAGCATCATTTCCTGACAGCTGCAGCAAGCGCTAGTGAGCGGGATCTTCTGCAGCAGTTCATCGGGCGGGCGCAGGGCAGGAGCTGTGGGTAGACTGGACTGAGACCTTCCCTGGTGCTCCTGACCTCCCAGTCAGCGGAGGCTGCTGGGGCTCCAGCCCTGCAGCCACTTGCCTGGAGACCAGGACGGGGAAACTCGCGGGGAGCTGCCGGCCCTTTCCCTGCAGGAAAGGCTGAGATGTGTGCTCCGGCCTTAGGCCTTCGAGCCCCAGTCACGGCTGCCTGTAAAATGTGCTGGAGCTCATTTCCTACCTCAGTCAGCTCAATTGTTCTAAGACAGCCTGAGCAAGACGCCCCTGCTGCAACTCCCAGTGCCAGAGTGAGTCGTGCAGCAAGGTCAGGGATTCCATGAGCTTTTCTCCAGGCCCAGAGCTGCACATCATTTCACAAACTGCCTCCTAGGAGATGGAAGAGCTGGGAGATGAAGGATGGGTGCATGGGAGAAAGCAGCACGTTCCTGAGGGCACCGGCTCCCACAAGGAGTGTGACCGTCCAGTGAGCGCTGCAACCCATGCAGATTTGAGGAAGATTAATCAAGAACAAAGCCCAAACACTGGGAAGAGCAGGGGAGATGAAGACTGAAGTGCACAGGAAAGACCTGCACGTGAAGGGCTACAAGGTAAGACACTGGGCCAGTCCCTTGCCCTGCCCTCTCCTTAGCCTGCTCTGGGCTGCAGCTGCGCAGGGCAGGGCCAGGATCAGGATCTGTGGGCGGGAACAGGTTGGCCCTGAGAGAGGCAGGTGTGACGGCACTGTCCAAGCGCGGGGCCACTCTGCCCTTCCTGCTCTGGCTGCTCTGGGAGCACGTGTGGGGTCTCCGATGCTCAGGGCCAATGCTGCCTGGGATGCATGAGGGGTGTCTAAGTGGGCGCATACCAGATTTGGACCTCCCAGCCCAGCCCCACAGCTGCAGACTTAGACAGGGCCTGGCAGCTGTAGCCCACTGCCACTGCGCTGTGTATGGCTCGGGCAGTGGGATGGGCTGAGCTGGGCCAGCAAGAGCAGGAGGTGAGGGCTGGGCTGCAACTCCTGCAGGGCTGCTCAGCGAGGCCTCGGCATCATCTCCAAGGGTGCGCACGGAGGGGAGCCCCAGGCCCCTGGAGCCTCGGGGACACTGGGGTGTGATGGGTTTCTGTGAAAACAGTGATAAAGATGGGCAATTCTGTTTCCACAGCTGTGGGTTATCTGTGAAGGACCACGACCCTGTAACCATAGCTGCTGTGCTGTTTCTGGGCAGGGGATTCAAGCCCCAGGCTCAGATGGCCGTGCTGCTGTACTCTCTGTGCAGCCTCGATTCCTCCTTTAATAGCAGGGTGAAGCTGTCACCTTCAGACCTGTTTGGCAAGATGTGCCTCAGCTCCGCTTCCTATAGAAGCACCCTGCGGTCACCTGTGCAGCCGCATACCTGCACTTACACCTGAAAAATGCTGTCTCACTGGGTGTGGTGGAGCACCTGGGAGGCTGAGGCAGGAGGATTGCCACAAGTTCCCAGCCAGCCTGGGATACATAGTGCGTTCAAGGCCAGCCTGAGCTATATGGTGAGACTTGTCTCAAAAAGCAACAAAAAAGGGCTGGTGAGGTAGCTCGGTGGACTAAGTGCCTGCTTAGTCAAGCAGAGGGACTGGGCTTTGATCCTGGACCTCATGTCATGCTGGCCCCACCCCTGGGTGTGCTGAACCAGCCATGGAGCCTGGATGTGGTGGTGCGGACCTATGATTCCCGTGCTGGGGGAGGCTGAGACAGGAGAATCACTATGAGTATGAGCTGCATAGTGAGACCCTGTACTAAATATACTTTTTAAAAAAGCTATCTTTTAATTTTTTTTTTAAACTAAGCAAACTGATAAGGCTGTGGCTTAATTCTTTCTTGGTGGAGTCTGTTGAACGAGCCGCTTCACTACCATGGAGTCCTGGGCCTGGAGCTGTGCCAGAGTGGACGCCCTGTGGTGTGTGGGGACCCAGGAAGACAGTAGGGCCGGCTGGACTCAGGGAGCACAGGGTGCACAGGGCTCTGTGGGTGGCAGGAGGAAGGAAGAGCGGAGCAGCGCGCTGACAGGGCCCCGGGTGCCTGTGGTCACCAGCCCTGGACTTCTGTCAACTTTGGGTCATTCAGTACGTACATCTGTCCACCCGCCTAGGGCCTCCTGTATTTTATATAGTATCTCTCCTTTCATGAAACAACATAGTCACAAATGGATATTGCCACTGTTTATTTCTAAAATTCTTGCTTGGTAAAATAAAATCTTGGCACAGCCTTGTCTGAGCCTCCACGTTTCACAGTGGGTGAAACCCAGGCTGCTGCTGAGATGACCAAGATCAGATAGAGCGGAAACTCACAGCCCAGTGGGGTTCGCTGCCCCTGATTCCTTCTCACCAGTGGGCTTTCCATGGATGGCTCTGCATAGGACATTATTTTAAGAGCATCTAGAAGTCAGCAAGAATAAATGGGCATCATCATGTAGTCACAGTGGTTCTGGGTTGGGGTCTGTTGTGCACGGAGACTGGGCTGCACCCCAGCCCTTTCTGCTATTATTTCTTATTTGGGGGCAGAGCCCAGCTAAGGCAGTGGCCCAGGCTGGGCCGGACGTGGCCGCCCTCCTGCCTCGGCCTCCCAGAGCACTGAGGCCGCAGTTGCGAGCCACCACCCCCGGTCTGATTTCTTTTTAAAAGAATTATCGAGAACTTCCACTGTATAAAAATCATTTTCACTTGGAAATAGGGACTTTGTTCTAGAGCAGCGAGTGTGGAAGATTGAGGATGAAAGCTGAAGTCACCAAAGCAAAGTGCTACAGGAAAAGGCAGCACAATTTCTTAAAGCCCTAAGAGAAAAGTCAGTGGCCCGCGTCCTCAGTGGCCTGTGTGCTCCTGGCAAGGCCTGTCCCTCACTGCCCGAAGGAGGGATGCACAGGGCTGCAGAGCTGTTCTGTGGCTTTACTTAGTTGCAAATGCTCCCTCACCCTGTGGGGCTGGCTCCCCGGAAGACACACAATGGGGCAATTGATGGGGTGCATGGGAGCTGAGCCTCTGCCTGGGTCCCCAGTGCATGGCACTGGGAGCAGGCTGACACACCTGGCCCTCTGGTCACAAAGCCCTCAAGCCTGCCAGGGTTCATGAAGGGTGCAGTCTGCCCTGTGCCCCAGGCCAAGCCCGCTCACTAGGAACACACTGAGGAAAGCAGGGAGCTCTGATTGTGCCAGTGTCCAAAGCTCAGTGGGCTTCTCAGAGACAGATGCAGAGCACCTGGGCCAGAGGCATGGGAGAGCAGAGTGCCAGTGACATCAGCCTGCACGGACGCACCAAGTGCACTGCCCAGCCCGCTGTGGCCTCCTGCCCTCCGTCCTGGGCACCAGGCCTCACAGAGCAGGAGCTCAGGAACTGGCCACGCCACAAGTCGGCCTGAAAAGGTGCATGTTAGAAACGAAAGTGTCGTCTGCTTTAATAGTCAAGGAGACAGCTGAGGACACAAAAATGTGGCATACACATGATTTATTGACACCCTCGGCACTTCGAAACGTGCTTGCTGTGCTGAAATTAGAATGGAGATTTCTGGCCATCTTTTTATCTCTGCGGATTAGATGTTGCATTTGTGGATGCAAGAACTCTGGACACCCCCTTACTCTGGGGGTAAGATGCGAATTCAGTAAGTGTAGTTGAGCGGGGCAGGTGCACCCCTTCTTCATGAATTCCTTGTTTGCTTGGATTTTTCCACCAGGAAACAAAGAAAGATGCTTTCCTTCTCCTTTTCCCCATCCCTTCTTCCTCCTTGTTTGCTTAGCTCATCAAAGATCATTCTTTTTTTTTTTTTTTTTTAATTGAACAACAAATAGCAATGAGACAGTTTCAAATCAACTTAACAGGACAGATTCAATAATTAATACACTGCAAATTGTTTGCGTAATGGCTTGTTATCGTCCAAGGTGCATACATGATATTCTACTTACAGACACTATTATAGCAGATGTCTCTAATCAATGAATTAAGAGAATGTAGCTATGTACTTATCTTATTTTTTTGAAGCTGAATTATACCACAGTTTCAATAATTAATATTTTCTACCTTGTCATCATCCTAGTGGTTGTCCATAGTACTAGAAGCCGACATAATATCCTGTCCAACCACTATCAGTGCAAATCTTGCCTTTCATAGAATTATGCAGAAGCACTGCATATTTATCCTAACTGTACTGTTTATACAAACACAGAATAGTTCTTCCTTTGTATCCCCCTTTGTCTAGACCTGTCAAAGATGGGCACGCAAAGATCATTCTTGCAGCTGGAATTCACTTATTTGTACTCTTCCCCCACCCATCGGCAGCTCAGGAATCTCCCAGGGCCCAGTTCCTTTGCACTGGAATGCTCCCAACAGCGCCACCCGGAGGATGGAAGTGGAGCCCTTCTCTGCGTTCCAGTGGTGTCCTCTGTGGCCACTCCAACACCCACTAGGGGGCGTTCCCTGGTACCCAGCCGGCCTGCGCAGTGTGCGTGCTTCATTTGCGCCTCGTTAGCGGGCTTCCCACACACTACCACTCACCTCTACATCTTTTCCACTGTAGCATCTGCTGGTACCAAATACCAGTGCTGTGTAAATGGCCCCACTTCATTATTTCGGGAGTCATGACACAAAGAAAAGCACATGCGCGCGTGGAGCACAAGCACAGTTTGTTCTTTTATGTTATCCTTTTACTTATCATTAATTACTTTTCTCCTTTAGACGAGTCTCACTATGCAGCCCAGGCTGGCCTTGACCTCAGATGATCCTCCTGCCTCAGCCTCCCATGTGCAGGTGTGCACCACCAACGTGCCCAGCTTCTTTTGGTACCTTCAGTCCTTAGCTTGATGAATCCATGGATGCAGAACCCTGGGACCCCGAAAGTCAACGGCACTGAGCCTGGTGACACCGCGGAGCACGCTGTCCTCAGCCCCCTCCTTCAAGTAGCAAGGGGAAACAGCACACAGGCACAGGGCCATGCTGAGCTTGGTGACCACCTGCAGTGAGGGAGCAGACCGGGCTGGGGAAAGGCTGCTCCCAGGAGGTGCGCAGTCCTGCTGCTCGGCTGACAGGGCAGCTGTGCCCGACCCCCGAGCAGAACGCCGTGCTGGCTTTCCTCTGGGTCACATGGTGACTGTGTTGGGGGCTGGGGCGCTGGGGTGTCTGACACCTCCCTGTCTCTGTGATGCTCAGCTGGTGTTGGTGGAGTCCAGGGCAGGCAAATCCCTACCAGCACCCAGAAGGGTGGGCCCTACACTCTACACCACCCAGCTCTCCAGGGCACCGTGCCAACATTGGCACCACTGTGGCCATCAGGACCCTTGGCTCCTGGGGGACCAGCCCGGGACCCCAGGCACTGGTGGGCCATGGTACCCAGCACAGCGCTGCCAGCACGGGCTAAGCAAGCATTCACACGGCGGATTTCACTACGGCAACATCCAGCCCTCCCTCTCATCCGGCCCCCGGCCTGGTGCCAATTATTAATTCTTTCACAAAGTCATTTACCCAGGAAGGAGCATGTTAAAAAGGGACACCCATGCCAAAATTGCAGGCTTTTCTGAAGATGGTTCCCATTTAGACTAATGGGAATTTGGCCTGCATTCCAGAAAGGCCAGGGTGGCAGCAGTATATAATCAGAAAGTTTGTCATTATTAATTTTGCAATTGTTACTTGTGTAAAGAAGAAAGATGGAAAGCACTGTGCTTCCAGGGATGTTTTGTCATCC